>JAPPVO010003753.1:0-31272 GCA_030407325.1 Camellia japonica | reverse complement strand
ACACCCAAATCTCTTCCATCCATACCGTTATTGCCTTCATCACCCAAACTCACATCGTTATTGTCTCCGCTACCATCTGCAACCTGATCAGTGCCAACAACCTTGTCTTCAGCACCCACTTCTCCATATTCATCAAAAGTTACGTCTTTTCCTCCACCAAAATCTTCCCCTACTATTATAACCTTCTCATACGGTTCACTCACAAGTCGATCAGGCCTCACCTGCCACACAAAAACCTCTTATCAATACACTGCTTATAACACCAAACATAACGTAACATCAGTTTTGTGCACATATATAACAAACATGAAACCTGTACGCACGCACCCTCAAAAAGCGACGTGGATGTCAAATCCAAGCCACGTGTTCTCGCCAACAATGTGCTCACGTTCCATTTCAAAAACAGCGGGAACATTATAGGTTTGGCAGTAGCTACAATGTTTGTATGTTCACACAGCCAATACTGTACACACAAAAAAGAACACCATTCAGATTGCCAACCAATCATACCGTTACACATAACTACACTTCACCCTACAGTGCTATTTTTCGGAATGAAATACAATATGCATAAATACTACCAGTTAACATAAATTACATACTAGTAGCGCGACGACACAGCCTGTCACTTTTTCCGATTTCTAGCAAAATTCCCTCACAGATCCCATTAACATGTTCAGAATTGCCGCCGTCCAATCATAATGTTGCACCGTCTCCAAATTGTCAATGTACCGAACAAACACCCAGCTGATCGTCTCACCGGACGTTGAGTAGAACAACTTCACGCACAAATACAAACACAACAGTTTCGCAGTGTCCTCCTCATCGCGTCTCGACTTGCCTTTCACCGCATCATGAAGTAAATTTTAAATTAGACTTGCAGTTATCCGTCCTACGTCACTACACCGCCGCTAAATAAAATCAGAAGTAGAACGCATGCCTGGAGATAAGTCTAAATGCTGGACTCCACACTGCAGCCCAAAAACCAGCCTAATGTCGACTTTCATAACTTTTACAGGACACCCACCAATGTAAAATGCATCAGCCCGTTGATTAAACGTCCTCAGAATTTTCACCACCAGCTCGTCACATTTTCTGTACTCATTCCAGTCTAGCTTGTTGATAATGATAGTTTCAAACATCAGCCAAAAAGGCATCCGCCTAAGCTGCCTAAAGTGTCTTTCATTCAACCCCAACTCGGACACTACCTTAATGATACCGGCCATGTTGGAGCGAAAATTTATACGTTATGTGGCTTTCCCAGGTGATACACTTTTCTTAACACCACTATGTGCCTGTTTGAACAAAACGCGACCCTGCAGCTTCACACCTAGTTTTGGACGATGATGCCGCCCTACAGCCTCACAACGTTTACGCTCAGCTGACCTAGTCCACGGGCTCCTCATCAACGCAGCTTCTGCATTTTGACAAACAAAACCAGTCACAATGCGACCCCAACCATTAACACTATTATACAAGAACAGAACCATAGCCATGTCATTTTGACACAAATTGATTCATGTATTGTATGTACGACAATGTTAACATGTAAATATGGTCCAATCCAACTCCCATTCTCACCACCATTGACAATCAACAAACAACATACACTTTCAAACCACACACCCTATCCCCTTTTTGCAAAACTTTTGCCACCTACTAACAACAATAATATCAAATTCATGACATTCACATTTACACTCACCCACCATCCACAGGTTGACTTCATATTATTGGGTACCTAATTATGTCCTCGGACGATACCATATGAACAACACCATAACCCACTTCAAAATAACACACACACCCACCAACACATATATTAGTTTACTATGTAAATGCTGACATGCGCCACACATTGGTCTTACATAAATGGGTCAAATAGTACAACTACCCCAAGTGGGCGGACATGGAGGGGACCCAATATCTTCATACCACAAAAACAGAGCAATCCCCCCTACCCCACATGCTGGTTCTAAAACAACATTCAGTACCCAACAAACACCCCCTATCGCCAGACATGCAAACATACACACAATCTACCAACACAATTGAGGACAAGCACATGGGACAAAAAAAGGAACACACAATGGAAAAATAAACAAACACAACTATTACGCATTCATATTGTACACTCACACACCACATGCGCAGTGAAGCCCTCCAATCAATTACTAGCAAAATACGCACGCCGTTAAACCCCAACCAATCAATCGCACAACAAAACAATGCAACAAACACATTTACGCTTATGATCCATGACCCCTGGTACAGGTTGTCGCCACGTCACCGTCACGTCCAACACAGAGCACACAAACCCTCCTCTGTTTCAAACCCTAACCTTCGTATCCCCGTCCCAATATTCAATAACAATGCCACACAGGAATGACAACACCCCTAACCCTACCTTACTCTGCAACCCCCAAATCCAAATCCACACAACACCCCTAATTCCACGATCACGAAAACGGCAACACCAACATTCAAGGATCCACCACTACCCGTCTTCCGAAACGACAGCTTGATTTGGGGACTCAATATCTTAACACGCGGGTCAACTCAAACGGGTCGTATAATAACCGGAATTCCGTCACACCGTTTTACACCCAACACTAAAAAAAACCCACTATACAACTTTTTACCAACGTGACACCCAAACACGTCCCCCACACCAGAAAAAAAAAAAAAAAAAAAAAAAAAAAAAAAAAAAAAAAAAAAAACACAAACCGCCTATACACACATTTCGACAACAAGGGCTTTTTCGTAACCACACATCAAAAAGGATCTAACAGAGTAACAATATCTTTAAGGACTAATTGGACCACCTTTTCACATTTTAGGATTTATCCGTAACTTTCCCTTCTTTATTTTATTTTTTATTATTTTAAAATATTAGTTTCTTTTCAAAAATTAAAAACTAAACTAATATGAATTTCCTATTTTGTCCTTATTTTAAATTCATTAATTATAACAATTGATGTTCCCAAGAAAAAGTCAAGGGTAGTTTTGGATATTTAATACATTTGAAGTGTAATAATTGTACTACCAAAAAAAGTTAGATTTCCCAAAAGGGACTAATATTTTGGGACGGAGAAAGTATCATTCATATTTGGATAAATGCTTAGTTATCTTTTGAAAGGAGATAAATAAGTAGTGAAACTCACTATTTCAACTAATAATATTTAAGTTGGGGCACTATATTTGGTTTAATTTTCAAATTAACATTTAAATTAAAAAACATGATTGATTAATTAATTTTAATTTTTTAAATTATTTTTTCTCTCTCCTCTCCCCTTCTCTTTATTTATTTATTTATTAATAAATCAATTAGGTAGCGTTCGGTAGAATTTTAAAAATATGATTTAAGAATAGAGTTGCATTTTGAGTTTGTGAGTTTTGAAATTATTATTTGAGTGTGGAAAATTTGTTCGGTTATGAGTTTTGAATTGAGTTTGAAATAATTGATGTCACATATGATATTTGATTCAAAAACTTACAACTCATAACTAAACACATAACCCAAAATTCTATTCAAAGTTCATAAAAAAATTTTAAAAATTTGGGAAAATATTTTTTATTTAATATATAAAAAATAACAGGTGCCAATTGCCCAAAAAAAAATTTTGCACTGTTCCAATCAACCGGTTGGACATCCGGGAGGATAACCTGTTAGGCCAAATTTCAAAATTCAAATCCCGCCTGAAACGAGTTTTCAAAAGTGGTGTGGAAATGTATTTTGAAAGCTCTATCTAAACACATATCTCCAAATATGGTGTGGAATCATAATTAAAACTCCACACCAAACACAACCTTAATTTTTCTCTCTCATCTCTCATTCTTTTATATTCTACACATCAATCAATGAAATTTTATTTTACACCTATCTATTCAATTACACACAAAAAAATAAAAAAAATACAAATCATTCTAAAATTATTTTCAAAACTCATAACTAAACAAATTTTTAATTTTAAAAACTCTTTTCAGCAATTTATTTTTTAAAATATAACTCAAAACACTATTTTCAAAAATTAAACCAAAAGAACAAAAGTCTTCTTTCGTATATTTGTACGATTGTTTCGACGAAACCCCACAAAAGATTTAGGAAAAATTACAAAAAAAATTTAAAAAATAGAAACATATGTCTAGTCTTATTCGTGTTCTCCACTAGTACAAAAACACATTTTAGTGACACCATACTAGTGGCATGTTCTTAAAAAATGTCACAAAAAGAATATTTGGTAACATTTTTTAGAAAAATGTCATAGAGCCACAAACATACAAGGCTCTAGTGGCATTTCAATTAAAAAAAGTGTCACTTCACTACAACAAAAATGTCACTACAACAAATTTACACTTTAGTGACACTACACTAGTGGCATGTTTTTAGAAAATACCACAAAAATAAAAATTGGCATTAAATGTTTTAGAAAAATGCCACAGAACCACAAACATATAAGGCTCTAGTGGCATTTCAATAAAGAAATGTCACATCAATTTTATGGCATTTTTGTTGGACAATCTTCACTGTATTTAAATAAATTAAATTCTGTTGTGTACTAAACAACAATCAGAATATAAAGAAATAAAAGAAAGGAGAGAATTTTGTTTGATTACAAAAATCAAACTCGAAATAAAGAATAAATAAATAAAAACAGATTTTATTTTGTTACAAAAACAAAATTAAAATCTGATTAAATAAACAAATAAAACAAAATAATAAATTAAACAACTTACTTGATTAATTTCTTTGAATAATTATCTGATCAAGTCCAGTGTTTGACACTGTGTCCTTAAGACAGATTCGTCCTCTCCACGGTACTTTCAGAATTTGGACGTCTATCTCCCAGGATAAAATGATCTATTACAAACAATAGCAGCACTACAAATTGTTTGCCTAACGAACACACTAAGTGTTTATACTCTCTCTGACAAGAAAATAATGCAGCAACATGAAGAGAATGTTTTCAGAATTATGAAGGACGAAAATTAGAGTTACAAAATCCAAATGAGGGCTGTCCTATTTATAGATGTAAAGGTGGCTCTTGGTTTTGAATTGAACATGTATGATACCTGTTGGCTTTGAATTCAAACAGATTTGAATCTGTTGGGTTTAAATTTAAACAGATACAAAAACGGGAAGGGCCCTGTTTGGGTGTGCAATAATACCAAACTAGTTTATTTCTGTTTGAAAACGGGAAGGGCCCTGTTTGGGTGTGCAATAATACCAAACTAGTTTATTTCTGTTTGAAAACGGGAAGGGCCCTGTTTGGATGTACAGTAAATCCAAACCAGTTTAATTTGAATTCTGGATTTTATTTTACCAAAAATAAAATTAAATTCAAATGTTTTTGGCCCAAAAAGATTAGTATTGGGCCGAACAAGCCCAACCCAACCTCACACCACGCACCCGCGCCCAAGCCCAGCCCGCCCGACCGGACGGCGGCGCGCGTGGTGATTTTTGGGTCCAATGGGTCTAGCCCATTTTGCCCATAACCTCTCCCTCTAAAACACTTGGGTATCCCTTGGGCACACCCCAAGTACCAACCCATGCCTTATAAACCCATTCAAAACTTCCCACCAAATCAATGTGGGACAAGCCTTATTCAATACCTTTAAGGATTTTCCACCAAAACTCCATTTCCATGGAGCACACTTTGGCTTCAATTTCCCATTCACTCGGTAATGGTTTTAAGCAACCAAATATACCACATGAATCATAACGCGGCATAGAACGCGTTACCACTTTGACCCGTGTAAATCGATGCACGGGGCCCACCTAAAAAATAGACCAAACTTAGGATAAAATTTTGGTTTTACCCAGAATTTATAACCATTTCCAACAATTTTATAAAATAATGACACAAAAATTATGTTCGTGAGATTTACCAACAGATGCCACTAAACTTTAGTCGCAATGGCATTTTTTAAAAAATGTCAAGACATTAGGTAGGTGCAAATTACTTTTTATGGCACTTAGGTGAAAAGTGTCATAAACAAATATTTTATAGCATTTTGAGAAATGCCACTAAGCCAAAAACTTTCCAAGCTTATAATGGCATTTTTGAAAAAATAAAAAATGCCAATATATTTTCTAAATTTTTAAAATACAGTAAATGATTAAAAATAAATAAATTAAACTCAATATACACTACATGAAAAAGCACATTCGGCGACTAAATTTCCTGACCAAAAAAAATTTGGTCGCTGAAAGTTACTTTTAGCAACCAAAACAACATTAGTTGCCAAAAGTAAAGCTTTTTGGCGACTAAACAATTTTAGTAGCCAAAAGTCTACAATTGGCGACTAAAACTAAGTTTGGTCGCTGATTATATGGGTTTTAGTAACTAAAAAATTTTAAGTAGCCCAAAGTAAAGCTTTTTGGCGACTAAAAAAATTTAGTAGCCAAAAATCTACAATTGGCGACTAAAAATAAGTTTGGTCGCTGATTATATAGGTTTTACCAACTAAAAAAATTTTAGTAGCCAAAAGTAAAACTTTTTGGTGCCAAAAAAAATTTTAGTAGCCAAAAGTCTACAATTGGTGACTAAAAAATAAGTTTAGTCGCCAAAAGTGGTCATTTTTAGCGCGGGAGCACTAAAATCCTAAGGCGGGAATTAAATTTTTTGGCGACCAAAATTTTGGTAGCTGAAAGTGCATCTTCGGCGACCAAATCCGATTTTGGTCAGCAAAAGTTAAGTTTTTTAGCAACTAAAAAATAATTAGTAGCCAAAAGTATAGAATTGGCGACTAAAAAATATTTTTAGTCGTCAAAAGTGGTCTTTTTTTATTTTGCTAGTAAATAGTTTATTTTACATAAATTACGTTCAATAAAATAATTATGTTTGTACATATACTTTTATATTAATATGGATGTATGTACTATATAAATAATATATGTTGCATATATAATCATGTGATGCTATGGAGGTGTAGTGGGAAGAGTGTGGTGTATAAGGTTTATGGTGCGAGAGGTTAGCGGTTCGAGTCTCCGCAAGAGCGGATCAAATTGTTCTACAACGAATTATCGTCACGAATGACACTTGATAGCTTCACGAATAGTGCCTATCATGACATTAAAGTGTCACTGAAAGGTTTTAGTCTTGATGGTGTAGTGACACTTATAAGTGTCACTAACTCTTTTTTTAATGGCGCTTGATAGTACCACAAATAATATCTACCATGACATCAAAATGTCATTGAAAGTTTTTAGCCATGATGGTGTAGTGGCACTTGCAAGTATCTACCGTGGCACGGATACAAATGGCACTTGTTCAAAATGCCACAAGACTAAAAAATGTCATTAAACCAATAGTTTTGTGGCACTTTCAAATGTCACTAAACTAAGAAAATGTTGTAGTGTCTCCAAGAAATAATTTTTGGATTGAATGACGGTTAAGACTCTCTCTCCTAACGGTCTTTTTAGAAAATTACAAATTAGTGCAAGTGAAAAATAATTGCATTATAGATCAAAAATTTTGTGATACAACTTTGCATGTTATAGATGAATTTTGATACACACGATGGACTTGCATATTATAGATGAAATCTTTTATAGTGTAATTTTAATACAGATGATGAATTTGTATTATGCACAAAAATAATTTGTACTGCGCACATAAAAAAGTTACATTATCATAAAAATAAAAATATTTTATTACAACGCTATTGAAATGCAATTTCCGCTGTCTTTGTCATGAAATATTGATGAATTCAGACTAGGTGTTCACTTGTGGCGATAGTTAGTGGTGGAGGGAGTGAAGGCCTAGGGGTGCCATGCCCCCTGGATTTTGGGATTTTTTTTTTAATAAAAATTTTACAAACATAAAGAAAATATTTTAAATAAAAAAAATTACAAAAATATTATTAGAGTGAAATATCAATGACATTTTAAAAATTATGAGAATAATAATAATTGTTTTAATTGAAAATGAAGATACTATTATAAACCATATTATTTATGAAATTTTTTTAATGTAACGGTGATGTCATTATTATTGACATGCAAGTATACGTAATCTCACTATAAAAATATAAAATTTATTGGATTGTTAGTTATATTTGAGATATGAGGTTCACTCTCTACGTGTTTATGTACTATTAGTTGGTGATATCACATATCAATGATGACGTGGTATTACCATTATATTGAATTTTTAATCAAATTTTGTATAAATTTTTTTATCATTATATAATTTATTTTAAGACTTGTATCCATATTTTTTTTTATATTGTCCATGATATACTAGTTACAAATAACATTATTTTTTTGAAGTTTCTCAAAATCAATAGTAAAAACTTGCGTGAAATATTTTTGTAAAAATTTTAGATATTGTAATTAATAAGTGACCCCTACAATTTAATTTTTCGGCTCCGTCACTAGCTATAGTACTAAGTCACCGAGATAGATATAGGGGGTGTTTGGTGTGAATTATAGGAGATGATTATAGCTCATTTTAATTTGGAAATTTGTGCCAAACTGTTTGGTGCAGCTGCTACTTATAGTTTTTTTAGCAAAAATAGCTTAAATAAATTGAGAAAATATGATTATTTAGAAGCTGGGGAAAGGGTGCTTTTGGCTTCTGCTTTTTGATTATCAACTTTTAGCTTATAATAAGCTGCACCAAACAGCAACATAGAAGACATTGGACATGAACATGCTTGGGTGATCTGCTAATGTCAGTAGTATTTGGTCAACTGTATATATCAGATTGATAAACATTAAGGGTTCGTTTGGGATGTGGGTTGGCTTTTTGACTTTTTGGCTATTTTAGTATGGGGCTAAAAAATCTCGTTTGAGATAAGCTTTTTGGTTTTTTCGACTTTTGTGAGAGAAAATGAAATGATTATAGATTGGATTTGACAATTTATCATATTTAGCTAAAATAATTTATTTTGTCGTATATAGTTATTTTAGCCCCAACCTTTATCCAAACGGGGCCTAAGTCACCTTTAGGATGAATTAAACAGGAAAGTGAAGGATTGTTCAACTTCTTTTCACTTGGATATGGATTGAGCTTCTATCCTGTCTAGATGGCCCGTGACGGATTCCTTTTCAATGATTTTAAGCAAAGCAAAGAAAAAAGAATTTCTAATTTCTATGGATTTTTGTTTTTTTGTTTTTATGATCAAGTGTTAAAGTCAGTTTACGTTAATCTCAACTAATCCCAAACCTAAAGAGTTTACTTGGTGGGAATTGAACTTGAGAAGCCGCAAAATATAATCACTAGGCCAACCCTTTGGGATTGAACTTCTATAGAAATAGATTCAGTTTTGGCTCGAATTATTGTCTTGAATGTATTATATTCATCTAGAAGACCACCGAGTGTAATGAGGACCAAATCTTCATCATCCATTGGTAAAGCAGCCAAAGCTAGATGATCTGCTGTCTCCTTAATTTGATTCAAGTATTCTTCCATTGCAAAATAAGATTTGACCACATTGTGAAGTTTATTCTTCAACTGATATTGCAAGAATTTAGGGTCGGTTAGGATATATGTATTGAATTGAAATTAAAATTATTATAGAGTTGATTATTTTAAGTGGAGAAAAATAAACTATAGAAAAAGATAAATTGAGATAAAGAAAAGTATCTTAGCAGAATCTATTAAGTTAGAAGAGAATTTTTAGCATGATTTCAAATAATAACTTTCATATAATTAGTAGCGACTAGTATACACGATACATATGCAATTTAAATAAGTAAAAAAAAAAAAAAAAAAAAAAAAAAATTGTGTATCACTTAAGGTTTAAGAGCCTTCTTTGCCTTAATTAGGACATCAAATGAAGCTTTTAAATCCATCATTAAAACTATTTAATTCAATTTATGTATTTCAAATCTACAACTATTCAAACGGATCCTTAATATTTGGAAAAAAATATAAATCACAATCATGCAGAAAATTGCTTTTGCATGGTAAATAAAATGCAGCCAAAAACATTTTAATGAAGTAAAAATTACAGGAAAATAAATACTGCAGAAACCACTTAAGGATACAGAAAGCTTTTTTTTTAAAATTTATTTTTAGAGTAAATTACAAATTAAATGAATAAACAACACTGCAGCAAAAACCATTTTAAGATGCATAAAGTGCTAAAATATTAGGAAACCATTTTTAGATATGCGAAAATGCTGCTTTATATCATTTTATTAGTGATATAAAAGCGCGTCCGGATCCTCTAGAGTTAATTCTCTAGAGTGATCTCCTGAAGTACTTGATCGAACGGTTCAGAATAAAACTCACCAAAACGACGTCGTTTTGGTGAGTATTTTGGAAAAAAAAAAACAAAAAAACAAAAAAAAATTCAGATTTTTTGAAGCTTTGTTGCAGATCAACAATGGCTTCAATTCATCATCATCATCACAACCCAACAACCCAATCAAACTCTCTTTCAACTCCGAATCACAGCAATAACTCTCTCTCTCAAATCCATTCTCTCCATCACCCTCCCATTTTCTCTGCAAATCCAACCATTAAATGGATTTGAGGAAGAAGAAAATGGAAGAAGAAAAGTTTCTTTTTGCTGTGTTAATGGATTTTTTTTAAAGAGTTGCTGTATTTGGGTTATCTGCAACTCTGTAATTTTTTGAGAACTCTAATTGTGAAGTTAATGGGTTTGCAAATTACAGAGTTGCTGTATTTGGAATAAGTGGTTTTTTTTAAAGAGTTGCTGTATTTGGGTTATCTGCAACTCTGTAATTTTTTGAGAACTCTAATTGTGAAGGTAATGGGTTTGCAAATTACAGAGTTGCTGTATTTGGGTTAATGGGTTTGGTCTCTCAAGAAGTTCATCGCCATGGATGAACTTTCATTTTCTTCTTCATCTCTCAAACCCATTTTCTCTGCAAATCCACCCATTTTCTCTCAAATCCAGAGTTTTCTTCTTCCTCAAATCCGTTTTCTTCCAGTTTTCGTCTTCCTCCTCCTCTCAAATCCATTTTCTTCTTCTTCCTCCTCCCTCTCGATCTGCAACTCTGTAATTTTTTTTTTTTTTTTTTTGGGTTTGGCTCACCAAATCATCTCAGCCATTGATTTATTAATGGGACACGTGTTGCACCATGAGGGATCACTCTAGAGGATCACTCTAGAGGATCCGCTCGCTATAAAAGCTGGCTTTTAGTTTTTTGAGAAGATGTTTAAAAATTGGCTTTGACTTTAATCAAGTTTTCTGACTTTTTCATGAATTCATTTGGAAAGTTGTTAAAAAGTTGTTTTTTGGCTTTTTTTTACTTAATATTTGTTTGTACTATCCCATCATAATCAAATTATCAAAATACCCCCACCCATTTTAGAAAATAGCCACGGTCACCCATGTGGCTCATTTAAACAATATGGAGGGTATAACTGTAATTTCACGAGTAGCTTTTAGCTACCTTTCCAAATGACTTTCAGGCCAAAAAAATCAGCTTACAGATTGTCTCTTGTGATTTGAAAAATTACAAATACCCCATTGTTAGAATTTTTTATTTAACAGAATTAATTAAAAAAAATGAAATTCATAATCGCTCTTCTATACAATAATAAAATTACCTAAATTATTAATTGAAACATATTTTTAACATCATTAAAAACTGTTAATTGACTTGATAATTTATTAATAAAAGAGGGCGATTTGTTATGAAATTAGAAACTTTAAGGAATGGAATATAAAAAAATCATAGGGAGTGGAATGTAATTTAATTAAACATTAGAGAGTGTATTTGTAATTTATCAAAAAAAAAAACAGACCAATACTAGAAAGCTAATGTATAAAAGGGAAATTTCAGTAATAAGAAGTTAATGTCCAATAACGTGTGATAGGCTTCAACGGAGCTTATTTGGTCCAGTCACATAATTCTAGAAATCCAAAATGAAACCTTAAAAAAAATAAAAATAAAAAACCAAAATATAAGGAGAAAAAAAAAAAGGACTGCATTTGAGCTATCAAACACTATATGACATATGTTAATAATCAATCAAATGGAAGAAATAACCGTCTGTTTTCTACTACCCTTGTCCTCGATGTATATAATTGTTTCTGCCTTTCAATATCTGCCATATGCATTTGGTGAAACTAAGAGTAATGTTAAAAATTTTTAAAAATTTATCAAATATCTCACATGGGTGTGGGACCCACACCATGTGAATCTCATGTGACGTTTAGTATAAATTTTGATAAAACTTTTAGCATCTCTAACATTTTTGGTGAAACTAGGCTCTCAACAACATATGTGTAAAAATAACCGCCAGCTAAAAAGTGAGGAGCTATAGAACAACTTGGGATGGTATTAAACCAATTGTGCCTTAATTTTATGAATTTTTGTTAGTATAGAAAAGGTAAAAAGAAAGTAGGAAATTTAAGTCAGAGTTTCGAGAAAAACAATGTTAATGTTTTATGGTTATGTTAAAAAATGTTTGTGCAAAAAAAAAAATGATTGTTAAAGTTGAACTCAAAATTTAAATAAATAAAAAAATGAAAAAAAATCAAGTAGTTTGATTATTAAGAGATGTAACATCATTAGAAATATTTATGTTTATTACGATACGTAACATCATTTTCAAAAAAAAAAAATTTAATGTGGAAAATAATTTTTTTTTGGATAAATTTGAACTCAATATTTATATTGGATACTGTTAAAAAAAAAAATTATTTGCACCCAAGACAAAGGCTTGCAAACATTCCTTTTCAAATTTGCACCACTTCTCTCTCTCTCTCTCTGCTAAGTGTAAATTTTATTTTGTAAATTTTGCATTTAAACTTTTTCAGTGTAAATTTTGTAAATTTTATTTTTGACAAACTCATTTCAAAAATCTAATTATAAAATTTATTTAAAAATCCAAATTAAACAAACTATCTATTTGTATTTTGATCTTAATTTTTTTGCAATAATTGGATAAATTACATTTTAGTTTATATTTCTAAGATTTGGGTTTGATTTGTTTTCCTAAGATTTGTTTTTTCTAAACATTGATATATTTTTGCTGAGTTTATGTTTCTAAATCTTAAATTGGTGTTTTTTTTTTTTTTTTTTTTGGTGGCGTTCTGTATGATTTTTATTTTTTTAAGTAGCTTTCAGTTTATATGGATTTAGATTTAGGGGTGGTGTAGGATATTCTAACTAAGTGTATTTTTTGACTTTTTATAAAAAAAAATATATGTAAAAAGTAAATAGGAGATATTAATTGATGTGACCCAACATTATGAGATAATTTATTATGCAAATATAAATCTTATAGGATAATTTATAATTTCTCAAATTTCAAAAAAATCTATATTTTAGTCAAATTTTGAAAATATTGATAATTTATCCCAATTATAAATATCCATATAGACAATAATACAAAACAATGATGAAAACATACATGACTTTACATCCACCGACACACAGTTTCTCTCTCATTCATTCAATAGATTTGACTTTACATCTCCGCTCTCTCTTCCTCCTCCCCTAATATTTGAGCTTTTGAGATTTTTCGGTGCGTTTGGTTTGTGTTTATAGGGTAATTTTGAGATAAAAAAGTATAAAAATTTATTTAATTTGTCTTTTTAAATATTCTCTTTAAAATAATTTTGATTTTTTTTGTAGAATAGTTTTTGAAATAAAAAGTACAAAATTTTATTTGGTTTATCTTTTTCCAAATATTCTCTCTAAAATAACTTTTGTTTTTTTTGTAAAGTAGTTTTTTAGATAAAAAAGTTTGCCTTTTTGTAGAGTAATTTTTGAGATAAAAAGTACAAAAATTTATTTGGTTTGCCTTTTTTGCAAACATGTTTCAAAAGTAATCATAGAAATTGGATAACCAAACACATTTCTGAGAATTTTTTTGAAAAAATCTATTTGATTACTCTTAAAAAAAATTTGTAGAGTATATTTTCAACCAAACAAGGCGGAAGTCTCTTCTGGTTTTTTTCCTCATCTCTTTCATCCCCACCCCACCCCACCCCACCCCACGTACAGACTTCTCTTTCCAGCACTAGTCTTACAATGGTTGTCTCCTCTCATCAATCTCTCATCTCTTGATCACCGTCAGACGCTCTTATCTTTGTCGAACTCATCACCGTCAGACGCTCTTATCTTCAACGAACACAAGTAGAAGGCAGAGCATCAGATTTGTAACTATTTCGTAGAGGGAAGAGAATTATTTTGGTACATCTCTCTTAGATCTGTAACTACTTTGGTTATTTTTTTTAATATCTGTAACTGTTGGGTTGATTTCTTTCACATCTGTAAATATTTTGTTAAGATCTCTTAAATTTGTAACTATTTTGACATATATTAGATCTATTGCTCACAACAAAGATTAATCTTTTTTTTTTCCCTTAAAATTTTATAATTATTTTATTTTAACTCTCTACAGCATTTCGTCCATATATTTTAAGATCAAAAGCCCATCAGATAGGAGTGCTTGCAAATAACGCTTTCTTACCTTTTGCAGAGTCACCTGCTCACTCACTTATATTCCTCCCTACAATTCATTTGATCTTGGGTTCATCCATGGCTTCTAAAAGAACCTTAGATCATTCTTCTTATTTTCCAGCCCCAAAAAAGAGAAATGTCTCTTCTTATTTTGCTTCTTCATCATCTTCGACACAACCTCGCTGGACCTATGACGTGTTCTTGAGTTTCAGAGGTTAAGATACCCGCAAAAACTTTACTGATCATCTCTACGAGGCCTTGGTTCAAGCTGGAATTCACACCTTCAGGGATGATGATGAACTTCAAAGAGGACGTGAAATTTCTTCGGAGCTTCTCAAATCAATCGAAGGATCCAGGATCTCCATCGTTGTTTTCTCAAGAAACTATGCTTCTTCGAGATGATGCCTTGATGAGCTCGTGAAGATCATTGAATGCAAGAAAACACTTGGACAATTAGTTCTCCCAATATTCTACGATGTTGATCCATCTGATGTACGGCACCAAACAGGGTGTTTTGGAGAAGCATTTGGAAGACATGAAGAGCGTTATGTAGATGAGATGGAGAAGGTGGAGGTGAGGAGAGCTGCCCTCTTTGAAGCTGCTAATTTATCCGGCTGGGATTTGCAAAATGTTGCTAATGGGTAATTTTTAACATCCTTTTAATTTTGCTGCTCCTGCTGCTGCTATCAATTTTTGTCTTTAACTAGAAAATCCTACCATGTTCATCCTTGTTGTTTTTACAATAGTCTATTTTAATATTTATTGAGAATTTTATTTATGGATTTGATTAAAAAAAAAATCAAAATTTTATGCGTATACATGTATATCATTAATTAAAATTTGAAACTGACTTACAATCCTTTCGTCAATAATTTTATTTAGGTCTGTCTTGGTTATAAAAACGAAATGAGTGTTGTGCTCTGATTCATGCTTATATAGAATACTTACTCCAAAATCAAAGTTCAAGGCCTGAAATATAATGCATGCATACCAAAGTGCATACTACACACTTAGGGTGTGTTTGTTTGGACGGACTGGATAAGGGGGGATTGTAATCCATCGGACTGTTAGTCCCGGGATACATTGTCCCGGACTATTTGGTTGGATTGGATTTGTATCCTATGTTTGTTTAGTCATGGGATTAGATGTCCGGATTGGACTATTTTTAATGAATCCAATGTTTGGTTAGACGAACTGGATAAGGATAAATGTTCAAAAGACTATTTTACCCTTATAATCTATAATTTATAATTTAACAATACTAAAAAAATTTAATTTATAAGGCCACAATTTTTAATTTATTATTTTCAATTAAATTAAATTTATAATTTATATTTTATATTTTATTTAATATATAATTTTAAATAACGACAATAAAAATAATTTTATTTAATATATAAATTAAATTTTCAACAACACTAAAAAAATTTAATTTATAAGGCCATAATTTATAATTTATTATTTTTAAATAAATTTATTTTATAATTTATATTTTTTATTTAATATATAATTTTAAATTAACAATACTAAAAAAAAAATTTATTTAATATGTAAATTTAATTTTTTAACAACACTAAAAAAATTTAATTTATAAGGCCATAATTTATAATTTATTATTTTTAATTAAATTTAATTTATAATTTAAATTTTTTATTTAATATATAGTTTTAAATTAACAACACTAAAAAAATAATTTATAAATGTTCAAAAGACTATTTTACCCTTTTCTAATTGTTTACTAAGTAATAGCATGGAGGGTAAAATGGACATTTCACAAAATAATCCCATGGGATACCAATCCCATGGTTTCTATCCCATACCCCCCCATGGGATAGGATAGTCCCATGTTTGTGGGATTAATAGTCCCGGGGACTATTAGTCCGGAGCAAAATTTTTCAAACAAACAATGGACTATTAGTCCGGTGGGATTAATAGTCCAATCCCACCCTCTTATCCCTCAAAACAAACATGCTCTTAGGGCGTGTTTGATTCGCTGGATGAGAGGGGGGGGACAATCCACTATTTGGATTGTAATCCATTTAAAGCTCTTTATCCACCGTTTGTTTTTTTTTTAGTCTGCCGAACATAGAGTCCGGCCGAACTCCTTATCCCCCTATGGGGGACTATTATATCCTAGGGGGGTATAGAACAATTTTGGAGGGACTATTTACTGTTGAGATTAGGTAATAAAATGACCATTTTGACCCTCGACTATTTAATTATGTATTATATTTAGTAAAATTCAATAAAATTTAAATGTGTCAATTTAAAAATAAAATAATTTTATTTAACTTTTTATTGATGTTTTATTTATTTAATTTTTTAAAATAAATTTTTATAGATATTTTATTGATGTTTTATTTTAAAATTTTGTTTATATTTTTTTAATTTCATTATTTAAATTTTAATAGATGTTTTATTTAATTATTATTATTTTTAAAAACAAACTTATTTTAAATTTTAATTAAAAAATAGCATATATTTTTATTGATATTTTATTTATTTTATTTATTTATTTTTTTTAAAATAAATTTATTTAATTGTGTAAAAAATAAAATAAAATAAAATTTGATTTAATCTAGCTAAAAATAATTAAAATATTAAAGATATGTTTAATATTGCTATTACTTAGTAAACAATTGAAAAAGGGTAAAATAGTCTTTTGTTCATTTATCTTATTCAGTCCGTCCAACCAAACATTGAATTCATTAAAAATAGTCATTTCCAACATCTAATCCTATGAGAAAACAAACACAGGATACATATCCGATCCAACCAAATAGTCCGCGGGATTCACAGTCCCAGGATTCAAGTTCAATGGATTCTAATCCCCTTATCCAGTCCGTCCAATCAAACACATCCTTATGTACTAGACTATATTCATACATATACAACTTATTTGTTTCATTGCACTATATTAAGTATAAATAGTTCACTTTGTTACTTCAAGAGGTTTTGAATTTTACATTTCTTAACTTCATATTGGGAGTGTGGTTTGTAGGGTCTTGTATTTCCTTAATGTATACTTGTTCACTTTTTATTTGGATCGAAATTGACAGGCATGAAGCAAAGTTCATCCGAAAAATTGTTAAAGAGGTTTTATGTGAACTGAAACATACATTCCTAAATGTTGTCGTGCACCCTGTTGGAATAGATTCTCGTGTTAAACACATAAAGTCGTTGTTGAGCATTGGATTAGATGATGTTCGCATGATTGGGATATACGGCATGGGTGGAATAGGCAAAACAACCATTGCAAAAGCTATGTATAACCATATTTTCCTCCAATTTGAAGGGAGTTGTTTTCTTGCAAATGTTAGAGAAGTTTCTGGACAACTCAATGGCCTAGTTCAATTGCAAGAACAACTTCTTTTTGAATTATTAGGGATAAAGAATCTAAAGATTGGCAATGTTGACAGAGGAATTAATTTGATGAAAGAAAGGCTCCATTCTAAGAAGGTTTTCATTGTTCTTGATGATGTGGACCAATTAAGTCAATTAAATACCTTGGCAGGACACTGTGATTGGTTTGGTGGAGGTAGTAGAATCATCATAACAACTAGAGATGAGCACTTGTTGAAGGGACTGAAAGTTGATGAAAGATACATGGCTAAGGAATTGAATCATGAAGAGTCTCTGCAGCTTTTCAGTTGGCATGCCTTTGGCAAAACCAATCCATTAGAAAATTATGCAATCTTGCAAATGATATAGTACGTTATGCTAGGGGCTGCCACTCGCTCTTGAAGTTTTGGGTTCTTATTTGTTTGGAAGAAACATGGTAGAATGGAAAAGTGCATTTGATAAGTTGCAACAAATTCCTCATGAGAAAATTCAGGAAAAACTCAGGATAGGTTTTGATGCACTAGATGATAACATAAAGGATATCTTCCTTGATATTGCATTCTTTTTCATTGGAATGGACATATGCTATGTCATTACTATATTGAATGGTTGTGGTTTCTTCGCAGAAATTGGAATTAGTGAATTGATTAGTAGATGTTTACTGAGAATTAGTGAAAACAATGGGTTGATGATGCATGATCTACTTAGGGATATGGGAAGGGAGATTATTCGTGAAAAATATCCCAAGGAACCTGAAAAGCGTAGTAGATTGTGGTTTCATAAAGATGTATGCTATGTTCTCAAAAAAAACAAGGTAAGAGTTGAATCTTAATTCTTTCTAGTGAGTTGGTAAGTTTTAGGCTTGGAATGCTAATTTCAATTATTTTATAGTCTTTTTTCCTTCTAATTTTCTATTTTGTTTTAAATATTACTATTTTAGGGAACGGAAGCAGTTGAAGGTGTGAGCCTGATCCTACCCATGTTGAAGAAGATACAATGGAGTAATAAAGCATTTGCTAGGATGCCTAAGTTAAGACTGCTTCGAATAAATCATGTGCACCTCTGTGGAAATTTTGAACATCTATTTGAAGAGTTAAGGTGGCTCTGTTGGCATAACTGCCCATTGGAGTATTTACCATCCAATTTTCATCCAGAGAAACTTCTTGTTTTAGACATGCAATTTAGCAGATTTAAAACACTCCGGATAGATGGCAAGGTATGACATTCTTGGCAAATTCATTGTTGTTTGGGATTTGGATAAATTATGTAGTGCATCATGGCAAAAAAAAAAAAAAAATTATATAATTTTGTATATTTTTCTTGGTTTAACAGCACTTCAAGAGCTTGAAAATTCTAAATCTCAGCAATTCCAAATGCCTAGCAAAAAGCCCGATCTTCTGCGCACTACCGATGCTTGAGGAATTACTGCTTGAAAGTTGTACAGGTTTAATGGAGCTCCATGAATCAATTGGGCTTCTAGATAAACTTGTTCACTTGAATTTGAAAGATTGCATGAACCTCAGGTATCTTCCAGGCAATATCTGCAAGTTAAAGTCTGTTAAACTTCTAAATCTCACTGGTTGCGAAAAACTAGAGGAGTTTCCAGAGCACTTGGGACATATGGAAAGCTTAACAGAGCTTCTTGCAGATGGAACAGCCATTAAACAACTACCTTTCTCTATTGGACTACTGAAGAATCTTAGGAGCTTATCGTTGAAGGGATGTAATAGGCAATTGACAACTAAATCTTGGTTTTCTCTCATTTCATCTTGGGTTTTACCAAGAAAAAATCCAGACTCCATAAGATTGTTACCATCCTCTGTTTCAGGTCTGTGTTCCTTGACAAAGCTAGTTCTCAGTGATTGCAATCTGTCTGAAGGAAATTTTCCAGCTAATATTTGGAGTTTATCCTCATTGCGAACCTTGGATTTAAGCAGTAACAATTTTCGTAGCCTACCATATGGCTTCAGTCATCTATCCAAGCTAGAATACCTTCAGTAGAGTCACTGCACGAGTCTTCAATCTATCTCAGATCTTCCTCGTAATTTATTGGAATTATGTGCTTATAATTGTGCATCACTTGAAAAAATATCCGATCTATCAAAACTGAAGACTCTAATAATGAAGTTGAGTAGCGACCGCCGATTTGAATTTGGGCATAGTCTTTCAAATTGTAATAATGATGGAAAGGAAGAACCTCATTGTTTTGAAGGTGCACGACTCATTCCCTTGGACAAGCTCAACAATATGTGTGGAGGACTCAGTCCCTTGGATAGGCTCAACAATTTTCAAAATCCCCTTCAGGTCTCTCTCTCTCTCTCTCTCTCTCTCTCTCTCTCTCTCTCTCTCACACACACACACACACTCTCTCTCTCTCAGGTGCAATAATTTAGTAAGAAAAAGTCTTTGAAAATTAAGTGAAATGTGTGAAACTAAATTTATTTTGGATGTGACCTATATAATACCAAAGGAGGGGGATTCCATCCATTCTAGATTATATGGATGGGAGGACGTTGTTTATGTCTAAAATAAACCATTGGGTTCACCACGAGTTTCATTTTGATGATCCGAATATTTCATTTTATCGGATATTTTGTGTATTTCATTAAAAAAAAAAAAAAAATCAATCCATAATATATTCAATTCATCAAATTTGTCACAAAAAAATGGATGACAATTGTGTTTTTAAAAATAAATAATATTTTTTTTTTTTGTGACAAATGCAATAAATTAAATAGATTACGATTATCAAACCGATTTAATTTTTGTGTGAATGAAATAAATGAAGTGCTTAACAAAATTAATAGTTCAATTATAGAAACGAAACTTGTGGGTCCCATGGACCTAAGAGCATCTCCAATGGAGGCTCTATATCTTCAAATATAGAGGATTCTGTGAAAAAATTCACTCCAACCCATCCTCTATACCCTCCTCCATTTGGGAGGATGGATGTTTCATCCTTCAAATTTGAAGGGAGTACGAAAAATGAAGGATTATCTCTATAACACTATTCATATTTTTTAAATACCAATTTTGTCCTCAAGCCCTTTTGTTTTTAAATTTATATACCAATTATATCCTTTTGAATTTTTTGTTATATGCTATAAAATACAAATAACTTTTAATATGTACATCTAAATTTTTAAAATTTGATATCATTAAAAATATTAAAATTATATCTTTAAAATGAGTTTAATATTAATTATATTTAACAAAAAATTAAAAATCAACTTCTGTTAAAGTATCCTCTTGGTGAGAAGTTAATGTTAAAATGAGTCTAATATTAAATGTATTATGTGTATAAGTTAATGTTTAAAAAAAAAAAAAAAATTGGCTCTTGGTCGGCCGGACGTCCGGCCGGACTTCCCAGCGGATGTCTGGTAGCACCCAATCCACGCATTGCTGTAAGGAAAATAGATGGAGGGAAAACTAATGGTGAATTTGGAGGGAAATATTTAGAGAAGAAAATAAAGGTTTGTGGCTGGAGTTTGGATGAACAAGCATCCTCTATATTTACTTTTTGAATTAAAAATTTATTTTCATCCTCTTGGTGAAAGGATTGGGTTGGAGATGCTCTAAAACAACATGGACTAGAGAAGAAGCTCAAAAAAAAAAAAAGAAACATGGACTAGAGAGGAGTTGCTTATTAGATATGGAAAATAATATCTAGTATCTTCAACGTTTATTTATTTATTTATTAAATTTGAGTAAAAGTTTTATCTGATATTGCGCGTTCGAACAAAGTAATCTGAGATTTCATCAAACCATCAGCTGGCCAGTGTAAATTTTCCAAAAATTTGAAACAAATTTTGCAAGGAGGTAGTCGATTGGGGGACAACCAGCCAATCGTCCGGTGCTCATGCATACCGATAAAGTTAACGACTCTCTACATTAATTTGGTAAAAGGTTTCAGAACCCTCAATTTGATAAAAAAATTGAGATATCTTCAATACTGATTTGGTGATAATGTTGGAGCACTAGTTTTGTATGTTTTTCATCAAATTTAAATTTGATGAAACAAAAGATGAAGCGTTGGAGATGCTCTTACTCTTACTGAATTTTTTACTCAAAATTTTTTACTTGCATGATGTGGCAATAACAATTTTAAAAATAGGATTCACTGTTTTTATTACTTGCTACATTAATATTAGACGACTGTATATTACATGTTTATATCATCTTTTTATATCACCAACCTACTTGGAAATATGTCATTTATTTGCATTAATTTGTTAATAATTATCTTCAAAGAAGAGAATTAATCATATGTATCCATATAGACGGTGACAGAAAATAATGATAAATAATCGGTCATATATAACATTTTTCTATGAAACTAATTTATTTGTTTTCATTAATTTCTTAATAATTATCTCTAAATGTAGACAATACAATGATAAAAACATGTGACAACATATATAACATTTCTTTTTTCAAGTATAAATAACTTTGACGAGTCTTTTAATTCTAAATGATAAAATTAAAACTTACCATTGTATTAATTTGACACACAAAAAATTTCAAACAATATTAGGGGGATGCAGAATAAACATGACATAATCTTAATTATATATATCACATGAAAAGAGTGGGACTTATCATAAAATATACAGGTTTACTCTCAAGTTATTCTACCTATATTTTATGTTATTGATTTTGTAGTTGATTTTGTATCCGCAAATTTATTTTAATTTTTTTATTTTTGTCTAGCACTCTACTAAATAGAAATTCATATGACAGAATTTTCGTCGCAACCACTTCATGGGCAACAATTTCTATACCGGTGACTTGAGCCATTATTTCAGCTATAAAATAACAGGATCTTCTTCGATATCCTTAGAAGTGCCAGTAGTGCGGGAAGACGACTATGTTTCAGGGTTCAATGTGGGAGTTGTTTATTATAGAACTGGGGATGAAGAAAGCTGCTCCATGGAATTAGATGATTATCCATACCTCATTATTATTGATAAAATTAATGGCATCGATTTAACGTATACCCCAACCTTCTTCGGCATCCCTCAGAGTTGTGTAGATTATGTTTGGACAACCAATATAGGAGTTGAAGAATCTTTTGGGTATAGAATTAAAGGTGGTGAGCAATTCGAGTTTTGTTTTGTTCTGCCGTCACCTTTTAAAGTAAAGACGTGTGCGGTGGATCTGATTGTCTGTTACAACAGAGGCGAGTTCAACTGCTTCCATGGATTGAGTACCTACTGGAGCAGCTCACATTTTCTTTTGAATAAATATGAATAAATTACAAATATATTTGCTTAAAATCTCTTATAATTTTAAAACTACAAATATTCTATTGTGAGATTTTGCTTCTCCATGATCAGAGAGATGTTCAATTTGAGATATTGTTCGGCTTGTGGATCCACGACTGGTTCACTTTGGTGATTGAGTTATTTTTTAAATCTCTGTACATAGATCATAAAGAAAAAAATAATTCAATTTGATTATTATAATTATATAATTTTATTAAGTTGTTTATTAAAAGAGAGACACAGAAGTTACGGAAATAAGCTATTATTTTGAATTTTATTATCTTTCATATAATTTGCACAAGTGGTGGTCATAATGTTTGAACCCACAACTTTAAAATTAATAGGTAAAATTTTAACCATTAACACCACCTAGGAAAATTACTAAATATTTCCAGAGTATAGACACGTGTTTGTACTTCCTAACCAATCATCATTCAATATACCGCCACATGTTTTTTAATCACTCAACACAATACTCTACTTATCTATCTTCTTCACCAATCATAATGTTATAAAATATCACGTGTCTATATTCCGTGATTATTGAATAATTACACCAACACCTAACAGTTCTCAAAAACAACACCTAACATATCTACTAACTGATTCCTCTTGTATTGTAGTGTGTACTATAAAAAATAAAAAAAAAAAGACAGGACGGCTATAATCTTGCGGCTACACAGAACCACAATATTTCTTGAATATTTTGGGCCAAAAAAATTATTAGAAATATTATCAAATACAAATTCATGAGGCATACAATTGCTCCACATAATTATTCCATGCACCGATACAAAACCGTGTTAAGACCTTCACGTGAAAGGAAAATCATAGTATTTGTCTGTAGCCAAGAAGCAATTTTTCAATGTATTACTCTATTTTTCTCTGAGAATAAGCTTACAATAAAAGTTACAACATCGTCGCTGATAAGGGAATTCACTTGTACAGATTATCTATTTGTTCTTTGTATTGAGCTGCAACTTTGTCCCTCCGAATTTTCATCGTTGGAGTCATTAAACCATTATCAATCTGCATGCGAAAAGGATTTCTTGAAGAAAACTAGATAAAATGGATATGTGAATGGTTATACAAGTGTGAACATTTACCGTGAAAGGCTCATCAACAAGAAGGATTGGCCCAATTTGAAACGAGCACCCAGAAGTCCTGCATGACGGAAAATCTAGTTAGACATCTGTTTTAATTGAAGAAAACCGCAGGGGGTAGTTATCTAGTTGTAGAAAACAATAAAACTAAAAAGAAAGAGACTGGTCATTTTTCCCTCACAATTTCCTCAGCTCTTCATATAATAGACTAGTCATTTTTTCCTCACTAAGTTCAGAGGCATCCGCACCTACAATCAACAACTTCTTTGCGGTCACTAAAATCTCTTCTTGTTTGGAACAATTATAGCTCCAAGACGACGTTGGTCCTACACATGATTATTTTCAAAGGAAAAGTTACACATCACCTCAAGAGTGGTAGTTTTTTCACAAGTACAATAAAAGGAAATAAAGAGCGAAAAACCCAATTCAAAAGAAAGATTAAATTTCACCTGGCCAATAACAACAATTTGCTGAATTAAACTACTTTTCAAGGAAGCTTCCTCAAGCTCTGATGGCTCAACATTTTCACCTATTTTTCCCAGCACAGTAGATCAGTTAATGAACAAACTTTTGATTGGCAAATAGTTTCGAGGGAACTTTGTTTAAAGAGACCACACATAATTTTTAAAGAAATATTAAAAGCTTTTTCTTTTTCGATAAGTAAGAAGCATTATAATGAATTATCAAATGGATGTAGTCACCACTATTACAATGCCAAACCTCGAAATTTATACAAAAATGAAATTTATTCTTGGTCAACTGTGAAATGTTCACATAAAAAATGCTAACAGTTAAAAGAAGATGCCACTCAGTATAAGTGAAATGGAACAAATTTACCAGTGGTAAGCATTGCAGCAAGAAATTATCCTTGGCCCAATGAAACTAAAGGCCACATCTACAGCAACTATGTCACTTAAAATGCAAACAATTATAATATAGTAAAAACTTCTAATCCTTTAAGAGCATATCAAAGGTGGTATGATGGAACTGTTTGTTACAGTTTTTAAGGGTGATTATAGCTTATTTTGATTTGGGAGTCTGTGTCCAACAGTTTGATATAACTTCTGCTTATAGCTTATTAATAAAAATAGTTTAAATATGCTGAAAAAGTTGATTATTTGAAAGCTGGGGTAGGGGTGCTTTTAACTTCTGCTTTCTGATTATTAGCTTTTTACTTAAAAAAGGCTCCACCAAACAAGACCAATATTCTAAACTAAGAAAACATGGCTAGAACTAAAATAAGTTTTGACTGCTTGAGTTTCTTTCTTTTTTCCTTTTCTTTCTCTTTCTTTCTTTTTTTTTTTTTTTTTTTTTTTCAAAACAAAGATGGATAGATGGAATTATAAATGCAATGAATCAAAATAAGAAAAAAACTGGAAGTTCCAACTTGTTACCAGAAGGAACCTTTGGTCACAGCTTCTTAAAAGAGACGTATGTTAGGTATACCTCCTTATTGGAGTGTGGGACCCAATGGTTTATTAAAAGAGTTTTAATTTGGTTTGGTTTCTAATTTGTGGAGACCCAATCCAATTTGGTTACAGCTAGGGTTTTGATAAAACAAACCCTAGAATTAACAATATATAAATATTGTTTTGTCCTTCTCGGCAGAGGAGCAGCAGCATCTTGGTGATCAAATTTCTGTGAGAGTGCTTTGTATATCACTCAATTTTGTGAGTTTCAATTGGTGTTGTTTGTTGCTCTAGATTTGACTTGGTCAAACAAGAATTGGTGCCTTGGTTTGTTACTCTGCTTTCAAGCGGCTAGTTCAGTGGTCGAGGTTGATTTGGTTCGTTATTTTGGGTTTTCTTCAACTCTGGTTCTGAAGATTTTGGTTCATCTATTTGGTGAGGTCTTTCCTCTTATTTATTTGTGATTATTTGGAATTCACCTAAGGGTGGTTTGTGAGACCATTCGTGTCTCGTTTGTAATCGTTTGAAAACTTATTTGGTTGATAGTGGAATCGGATTTCGATCCCATGGATGTACTTTACATTGAGGGAACCACGTAAAATTCTTGTGTTGCTTTTGATTTAATTTTTCCGCATTAGTTTTTATTCCCATTGATTGATTTACTTGTGGGGAATCACATATTTTCCCTAACAACGCACCTCCTGGTGTGCTCAAAATCTCAAGACAATTCCGACGATATAAATTTGTCAAAATCGGTGCTATAACGAGCACCATAGAGCTTGCCGAAGATTCACCAGAATTTTGCCTGAAATTTTAGTTGCGAAGACATTTGAAGAAGAAGATTGATTGTTGGTGTGCCAAACAGGTTCCCCATCCTAACATATATCACAAAAATACAAAACATTAAAAAACCCCACTTCCAATTTGCAGTTAATAAATGTAAAATTCAAAACATCTTGAACTTACAAAGTGAACTAACTATATATATTTTTTTAAATATTAAAAACAATAAGGATAGGATTTTCTAGTTAAAGATAAAAATTGATAGTAGCAGCGGCAGCAAAATTAAAAGGATGTTAAAAATTACCCATTAGCAACATTTTGCAAATCTCAACCTGATAAATTAGCAGCTTCAGAGAGGGCAGCTTTCCTCACCTCCACCTTCTCCATCTCATCCACGTAACGCTTTCATGTCTTCCAAATGCTTCTCCAAAACACCCTGTTTGGTGCCATACATCAGATGGATTGACATCATAGAATATTGGGAGAACTAATAGTCCAAGTGTTTTCTTGCATTCAATGATCTTCACGAGCTCGTCAAGGCACCATCTAGAAGAAACATAGTTTGTTGAGAAAACAACGATGGAGATCCTCGATTCTTCGATTGATTTAGCAGGGCCGAAGAAAGGTCATGTCCTCTTGGGAGTTCATCATCGTCCATGAAAGTGTGAATTCCAGCTTAAACCAAAGCCGCGTAGAGATGATCAGTAAAGTTTTTGCGGGTATTTTCACCTCTGAAACTCAAGAACACGTCATAGCTCCTGCGAGGTAGTGTTGAAAAAGATGAAGAAGCAAAACGAGAAGAGCCATATAGGGTTCTTGTAGCAGCCATGGATCAATAATCATCAGTGGAGGAATCATAACAAAATCCACATATAATCTCATTGATGTAATCCTTCACACCATAGCAATAATCTACTGCATGACCTAATTGATAGAAAAATTCCACTCCTACATATACGAGCAACAACCGATTACAGGAATCTCGATTTTGATCACACAAATTGAGTTTGTGTGTAAAATTGGGGCTTTGATTTGTTTATTATTTGGATGTATTTTGAAGGGTAAATTGGGGGAAAAAAAAGGTGTATTCAAAGTAAATTATAATTTTAAATAATTTAATACGATCTACTGAGAAATTATGCGTTCTTAATAATTTTTTTTGATGCAAATAGAATTCCCCAAGCACTCCTATTTGATGGGTTTTTTATCTTAAAATATATGGACGGAATCCTGAGAGAGTTAAAATAAAATAATAAAAAAATTTAAGAAAATATTTTTTTTTCTAAATAATTTCATTTTTATAAATGTTTTTATTTTAAAATAAAAAATACATACTAAACCACGACATTATATATATATATATATGAATTTTTTTAGAGCACGTCCATAAATAAAATTTTGGATTTGTTTCGTCTAATTGTCCACACGCTAAACTTTTAAGTCCATAAGGACACGATTTTGATAAGTCATTAATCTATCTGTACAATATAAGACACCATTATTGAGGTGGGTTCTTTCTCCTCTCTCTCTCTCTCTCTCTCTCTCTCTCTCTCTCTCTCTCTATTTCTGAATCTCATCATTTTTGTTCTTCATCATCTCTTCATCCTCCTCCTCCACTTTTATCTCCTCCATTACTCTTTTTTTCCTTTAGATCTGTTACAGAAGTGGGATTTTGTTAGAATAGGAGTAGGAGAAAGGGGCAGTGGTGATTAGTGCAGGTGAGGAAGGCGACACCATTGAGGCAGATCCAGTGTGTGGCGGTGGAGATCTTAGAGAAGACCACGCCCATTTGCTGTTTCCCGATGAGGGTGTTGCTATTGAGAAAGTCAGGGTAGTCCATCCTCGCTCCGATGTTCGGGAATTTTAGTAGAGGGATAAGTGGGTCGCCGCCGCCACCCATGGAGGCTACTAGCTGTGAAGGATCTCGAAGGCCCTCCTGGTTCATGTGAAGTGGCAGACTTTGAGGCTAGCGTTAGTAGATCGATGCTCTCTTCTTCTTCTTCGTATTCGCCATTGCTATCTTCTTCTTCGTGGAACTATGCTTCTCATGAGCTCGCCAAACTTTGTGCTTCAGAGAACAACCCCATTTGCATTGTTAGAAATAAGGCCAAATGTATGAGATTGCCATGGGTTTGTATATAGAAACTCTGTTTTATTTTGGTTTTTTTCTGAAATTTTTTTCAATCTCATTTATAATGGTGGTGGTAGTAATGGAAAAGAATGAGGAGTGAGAGATATTTAGAGATAATAAGCTCTGTGAATTTCAACAGATAGAAAAAATAGACTTAGTGAAATTCAATAGATAGAAAAAATAGACTTGGTGAATTTTAACAAATAGATTAAAAATATTAAAATAATTTTGATAGATAAATAAAAAATTAAGACATTTTAATAGATAGATTTTTTCAACAAATAGTTTATTTATAAAAATTTCAACAGATAGGTTTTAATAGACTTTAGACAAATAAATATTCTTATCACCAAATAAGATTTTTTTTGTTGAATCTAATGCCTGTATAGGATGGAAGGAGGTCGTGGTGGAGAAAGGGAAATGAAAGGGACAGGGAAGTGAAAACATGATTGGAAAAAGGAAGGGTGCAGGCAGCATGAAAAGGGAATAAAAGTAGAAGTATCACTATTAGAAAAAGTACTTTTTGCGATCGTCACAAACCGTCGCAAATCATAAAAATACAGTCGCAAAAGACCTTTTGCAATGGCAAATGAGGGACGCAAATGTAGGAGTGACAAATACTTTTTGCGACGGTAAAGCAGCTGTCGCAAATTATTTGCGACCACCTAAACTACTTATGGCAACCGCTATTTTGCCGTCGCAAAAACAAAGAAAAAAATACTAACAGATTTTTTGGCGACCATTTTGTTACCGTCGCAAATAGTTTTCAATGACATTCATAAATAGAACAATAATAGCTTTTTAGCAACGAATTTTTTGTTGTCGCAAATAATTTTTTATTAAAGAGACTTTCAGATCACAACCAGGTCTATTGATAAATTCCACTATCAAATGATGAAAAGGACGAATATTGATGGATCACTGGATCACCATTACAAATGAAATGAACAAACAAATTTGTTATAATTCTAAAACAAATACAAATGCAATACAGAAAATACTGAACCTTCAAAAGCTCAGCAAGTTTAGCTGATTCTTCTCTTGCATGTGCCAGACCTCCTTTCAAATGTTCCTGACCACATATAAGTGGAATCATCGCCATTAAATTAAATTTCTGGCATACTTATTGGTATTTCTCCCAGGGACATATATATTGATTCATCATTGCCAAGAATCTCCTGCAATAATCAATACAAAGTAAGTTATTCAGCAGCTATAATTAAGGTAGTTGAGAATTGTATTAAGAAACTTCAAGATATATAAATGAAGGCTATATGTAATAACTTGGTCCTTTCCAATGCCACATAGATATATACCAATATCAGTGTGAAGAACTACACATGGAAAAGATCCCAGTTAAACAAATATCCAGTTTCCAGCTGTTTGTGAATTGTAATCTTACTTCTCTGTTATTAAGGGTCATCTCATTGTGCAGAGAACTAATGTCAGCTGGTACAGAAGAACAATTGGATATTTCAGTTCCAATTAATGCTGAAATCATAAGCCCATAACCATCCTGAACATCACATGACATTGGTATTCTGTGCATGATTAGGAAAGCTCTCCAAGCCTGTAAATACAGTTTATGCCCTGTATAATCAAAAAGTTCTAACTTTAGGAGAGAACTTCAGTAGGCAAGCAAATACAGGATTTAAATAAATCACGAACTTAAAAAGAGAGCAGGAGACTAATCAAACTTCAAATGAAAGTCAGCTAGAGAATCACTTTCCAAATCAATCACCTCAACCTCCTTCCCATCAGTACAGTGGTCCATATTTACCAGATATATATTGCCGTTGTTACTTATGGACAAATCAACATCCGCTGGTGTGGCTTCTTTTTTGCTTTCTGGAATAGATGGGAAAAAGAGAATTGGATCACGAACACAATCAACGTTCTCATTCACTTTAGAATCTTCCATAAGATTAAGATCACAAATCTTAAATGAACCCGGAAAAAGTTGTTTCTCTTCACTTAAACATTAAAAAAGTATGTCATTAATTGGACATATAAGAAAAGCCATGTACTAAAGATGGAGTAAATAAAACTAGTTAAAAACTCATAATATCTAGCATAAAAATTGCTTAATATTACTACCAAAAGATTCAAGATAATAATGCCAAACATGAAGCTAAGTTTATATGCATGATCATATAGAAATGCTAGAACTACAGTTTGCAAGGAGGCAGGGTGTCTATGGCCATCAAAAGGAAGCTATCTGCAACGAGCATGCGCAGAGCTAATACACAAAAAAAATAAAAGCAGGGCAAAGGGTCATCCTAAAAGAGTGAAGGTGACCCCAATAACTCAGCATAGGATATTTAACATGACCTTTAAGCATTGAATCAACTATGTTATTCTACAATGTAGGTGTTTGGGAAGTGGGTTTTTATGCAGGTTTTTTTAGTTGTAGGATATTATTAGAGAAAATTTTTTTGGTGTTTAGGAAGATAGTTGGGTTTTTTTGTGGTTGGATGTGATGTTTGTGAGAGAAAAAGTAAAATGATTATGGGGTTGGATGTGATATTTTGTTTGGATGTGTTTTTTTTGGTTTTGCAAAAACTGTCTTTTAGTGGAAAAAATAAAAAAAAAAACCCAAAAAAAAAATCTTGCCAAACACCACCAATGTAGCCTCATTAGACAGAGAGACCTTTATTATGTACAAGTTTTTCAAAAACCAGACAGCACTGCAACAATAATGTCCAAAAACAAAGCTATAATAACAAAATTGCTACTCCAATGGACAATTTTATGGGATAATACATGAGTGGAGGAATGAGACCTATGTCTGGTCAAATCGTAGCTAAAGGAGAACATAAATGGATAGAAACCAAGAGAAGGA
>JAPPVO010003752.1:0-14241 GCA_030407325.1 Camellia japonica | reverse complement strand
TTTCACCGATTAAAATGTTTTCCTTTACGAGCTCTACACTTTACTCCAAGGCACTAGGGTGATGAGATCAACATATTTAGGTATATTTGAGGTGTTTAGACAAGAACTAGAGAGAGAGAGAGAGAGAGAGAGAGAGAGAGAGAGAGAGAGGGAGAGAGAGAGTAAAAAGTGATAGAAAAGGACCTTTTCCCTACCTGATATACTTATAGACTGCTTGAGCGACCAAATCACCACTCGAGCATTAGGCACAAATCAGTGACATCGGTCAAGTGACCAAACCATGACTTTTGCGCATAATGATCCCCTCCCAGAAGTTTTGCAGACTGTAGAAGACTGCTTGAGCAACCAAAAGGACCATTCGAGCGACTAAAAGGACCGAGCAAAGATCACCCCACTCCTAGAAGTTTTGCAGACCTGCAAAAGTACTAAAAGAATCCAAAGACCACTCAAGCGACCAAACCGCCGCTCGTGCGAACAAGAAAGAAACATACAACAATCTCATTGAAAAACTAACTCCCAACCTATTCAAGATATAACCAACAACTTCAAAACAACCAAATCTGAATAACAACAAGGTAAGAAAGAGTATAGACAACAATAAGAGTATTGGATCCCAAATTCAAGAACTTGAAAGGGTCAGGTCTACCCAAGCCATTATAAACAATGATGTAAGCTATCTACATGATGATTCAAACAGTGCACTTGAAAATGATCTTAAACATCCAATTTTATTAAAAATAAAGGAATCATGGTGAAAAAGGGAAAAAAAAAAGAAGATAAATAAATATGCAAACTATATGATGTATGGATAAACTAAAGTCCTAAGCATGATTTGCTAATGAAAATAAGCAAAGAAAAAGGATCGAAATGGTCAAAAGAGAGAGTTTTACTTACTAGTTTTCAAGAACCAAAGAGCACGCGAAGAAAAGTGAAGACAACAAGGATTTCCTTGCTTGTAGGCCTCCATCAAGCTTAGGTTTTGAGTTTTGTTCAAGTCTCCAAGTCCTTAGAAGGTTTTAGTTGCTATTTAGGTGGTAATTTTTAAAGATAGAAATGAGGGGAAGAGAGAAGGGGGGGGGGGGGGGGACGTCTTTCTCTCAAGGTCTCTAATGCTCTCAAAAAGTTCATAATTTACTAACCCCTTGAAGGGAGATGGGGGGGAAAGGGGTGCTTTTATAAGCACTCCTAGCTTGGAGAGGAATTCAAAGAAGGCTACTAGGGTTAGCTATTGCTATAATTCCTAGCATCTCTCTCCAATGTTGCATTACCATCTTTGCAAGGTTTCCATTTTTGTCTATCAGGGAGAAGTGCGGCCACTCATGAGAGGTGCAGTCGCACAAAAGAAGTGCGGCCGTATAGTGCATGTGCGGCTGCACGTGTGGCCAAGAGTCTAGGTGTCAACTTTGTAGGTTAGGTACGGGTTTGCATGGCTTTTGCTTACTTATGTCCCAAGCAAGCTCAAATTGTCTTTAGATCAATGTTTTTGATAAAACCGGTCAATAATTTTAGAAAATATCATCAATCTAAGTGCAATTGGGCTATCCATATCTCTCGAGGTTGGAAATTTGGTTTTGGCTAGGAATTAGATTCAAGGGTATTTTGGTCATTTTTGCAAAAAGTCAATTTTTTTGGCCGAAGCAGGGTATAATAGCAACTTTCAATATTCCAAGGATGAAGATATTGCCATTTCATCATCGGGAGGCCTACAAACACTCAAAGTTTTAGGGTCAGTCAAAATGGGATGTCTATAATATATATATATATATATATATTAGATTTTAAACAAATAAAATAAAAATTGAATAGATAGTAAAAACAAAGGTTGGTGAATTCCAACAGACAGGAAAATTAGTGTTGGAGAATTTCAAAAGATAGATACAAATTTGAGTAGATAGGTTAAAAAAACTGAAGAGGTAGAATATTTTTTTTTAAACAAATAGGTTAAAATAAAATTGTCAATGGATAGATGGTAATGTACTTTTGACCAACAAATGTTCTTTTCACCAAAAAAAGGTTTTCTCTTGGATCTACTACCTTACACCCTCTTTAAATTGGATTTTTCACCAATCAACCAATAAAAAAATTAGGTCAAGTCAAGTAACTATTGTTTACTATTATTTGTTTAGGATAAATTGTAACGCCCCCAAAATACACAAAGATACAACCCAAAACATATATTAATAATCACATAAATCAGAGTAAATAACCCTTTCATTACATGAAGTTAAAGATACAAAAGAGTTCAACATAAATAAATGCCCTATTGGCTTACGTTTTTCCAAGCCTTTACTTGGTTACAACAAAAGTGAGTTTCGCTCATTACATCTTAAGCCATTGGCTTTACAAAAATATACAATCAAAATGAGAAACTCTTGTTCCCGAAAATCTCTCCCACGCTATTGCCTTGGTGGAGGCATCCCATTATTACCTGAAAATGATTTTCCCAAATAGGGTGAGCCACAGCCCAATAGGAATCATCTAACACAATATATGAGGTTTAACAGAGATATAAGTACAAAGTGCATATACAATGCTTGGGGTAAAACTTTCACAAATGTATATATTCATAAGATATCAAATTCAAGTCTTATTCCATTTTCTTTCAATTCATATGCCGTTCACTTATCTTTCTCAATTCATGAGTCAACTTCATTATTTCTCAATAACCGAACTGAGGTTGCAACTCAATGGTTTTCAAATCATACAACACATACACATAAACACTTCAAACTTCTATTTCACGGATATTTCGTTTGCGGGCAGTCGTCAAACGGGACTCATGTAAACGTAGGCTATACAAACACTATAATTTCCATTTTACGGATATTTCGTTCGCGAGCTAGGCACCCATGTATAATTTCGGGACTTTCACCTAGGATACTCCGGCCAACTGAATTATAATGGAGTCCATCCCCTTTCTCCTCCCAAACAATCATTCATACATATGCAATGTATATAAACACAAAATCAAACAATGGACTACATCCCCTTTCTACTTCCAAATAATAATACATGTACAATGTATATAGAGATGGCCATATTCAATGACACCCATCAAAAGATTAGTTTCAATTCGCCTAATCCACATGCCATTTCTACAACAATCAAAACTATCCTCTACCGATAGCCCAATATTGTTATCTTTAAACAAATATTCATTCTCAAAGATCATACATGTTTCAAAACTTTCAAAGGTGTGAAATAATACATGTTTCATTCCACCATTTACAGCAAAGATCATCCAATTTCACATTTTCAATACCAATTTCAATTATTTATACAAAATAGCAAATTGGTTCAATTAGGGCAAAAAAAACTCATTTTTTCCTAATATACCAACCCAAATACCAAAATCCACCATTTTGACACAACATGAACATGTTTTCAGCCTCCAAACTCATTTATTCCATATTCACCAAAAACCTCTCTTTTTCACTTCACTCCCAAACCCTAGGTTTGATCAAACTACTCCCATGTCCCACCATTGTTACACAATAACAAATAACTAAGCTAAAAATCATATGAGAGTGTAGAAAAATCCCTACCTCAAAGGAAGAAGATGAGCCAAACAAGAGTGAGACTTCAAGAACAATGAAACCCACTTTTAATCGAATCAAAAGGAAGATCTTGATGCACTCTATCTTTTTCTCAAAGGCACTAGGGTGGAAATCCCAATGGATTTAGATGAAATCTTAGAGAGGATGTGAGTTTTAGAGAGAAAATGTGTAAATCTAGGTTTTTGAGAAGTTTTAGAGAGAGAAAGAGAATTAAAAGTGATTTAAAATGTCATTTTCACGGAATGTTATACACGCAGTCCGCTCGAGCGTCAGAAACAAAAGTTCGCTCTAGCGTAGAATACATATTTCTAGAAATTTTGCATACGAAGGACCCCGCTCGAGCGTGAGAGTGGACGCTCGAGCGTCCAATGCACCCTCCTAATATTTGCAAAATTGTAAAAATACTGAAAGTTGACAAATCCTGCTCGAGTGCAAGAATGGCCGCTCGAGCAAAGGAACAAAATTTGTGAAGCCCGCTCAAGCGCAGGAGCCAAAATCTGGGTAACAAAGGTTTGGAAAAACAAGCAACCAACCTGTTCCAAATGCACAACTACAACCCAATAACCAAAATATGGGGGAAACAAGGGAAACAATCTTTGAACAACCATTCTAACCCATACCAACCCGAGTTTGGAATACAATAGATAACGAGTCAAAACCGGAATCGCTATATAAATTATATTGTACCTCCTCTGATAAATGGGATAAATACAACTAGGTTCTATTTAATGTAACAAAAGAAAATTGTTTGAGACTCTCGAAAAAATTCGCACAGTTTGACCTACAATCATGTAGCATGTGATCAAAATTAATGCAAATGATATGACAACATAGAACAAAATATATATTTCAATATAAAAGAGATGACAATATAATTTTTTCATTCATATAACTAACGAATTTATGATAAAAAGAGAATTAAGTGTTGTATGAATTAAAATCTTATAAAAGTCTATTATAATTATAGTAAACTTATAGAACTTATTATACATATATATTTCAAATCTCAAGAGGTAAGTGTATTTTACCATTCTTTTAAAGATGATGGACATTTACGTATGAGAAATTATTTAATATTTCTAAAAAAATATTCTATTTACAGGTTAACACTTAACACTTTGTCTCTTAAAACTCTAATACGAAAGTAGTGGATCCCAAGATTTAGATCAATAACTCATCATTTAGAGCATCACCGAAACATACCCATTGAGAATTCCTCCAATCTAGAGACAACTAATCCAAACTTTCCAAGCAAACTTACACAGGAGCAGTACAAGAACTGCAGATTCCTTATAGAGTAGTACAAAATGGAAAGAACATGTCTTTTAGTTTAATGATAAACCCTCATCTCTAATAACAAAGCTCATACCCGAAGTTTCCATAATAGATTAGTGTAGACACCCCATTTTTGACAGTCCTCAAGACCTGGACGTCACCGCTTGAACACTCGGTGATTATCCATGTTCGTGTTCGTTTGGAGTTCCTGGAGTTCTCGGCTACGCGCCTTGCCTCAGGACCTCCGAACTTGACTGTTTTGTGTCTGGTTTTGCACCAAACACTTGTGCTTTGCCTTGGAGGGGCAGGGAATGCTTTGTGAGGCATCCCCACACACCATCGGCAGTGGCTAGAGGCCACCGGCTGGTTGGTGTTGCCATCGGCACTATATTGTGCCGGTCGGCACTCTTTTGTGCCGATCGGCAGTCAATTTTGTCAAAATGACAATTTTGCCCTGCCGACTACTGTGCAGTTGCTTTTTGAGATTTTTTGAAGCAGCTGTATAGCATTTGTTTCCCCTCCATACACGTGTATGGAGGGATGAGCCTTTGGTTTACTTAGCTTGTAAGCTTTGTTGCCTATAAGAGAAGGCCCTCTTCTCTTGGCTCAAGGGTTGGAGAGTTAGACATTTTTAGAGAGAAAAGACAGAGAAGAAGCTCTGGTTTTAGGGTTTGAGTTCTATATCTATTCTATCTCTCTTTTGCTCTCTTGTTTGTACACTAGGTGTTTGTGTCTTACTATTGCACATCAACACCTAGTGTTTCACCTTCCCTTGGCTACTGAGGTTCCAAGAGGTTGTTCTTGGTGTTCTTGGCTGGATTTGAGCCCAAGGAAGCAACAACATCAACACTTGTGAAGAAGGTCAACAAGGGTGAGAAACTTGCTTTATATACCCCATTTTTGCACTCCATTTTTGCATAGTTTAGAACTGTTTTTGTGCTTAGTATTTAATACAAAAAAGTTCTGTTTTTTAGTCCTCTTCATTGTTGGTTAAGAGTGTTTTGTGCTTTGGGGAGGTTTGACCACCCTTAGGCCTTGAAAAGGCCTCATTTTGTGCCATTTTGTGAGAGCTCCGGGATTTTGGTGTTGGGGTCTCTTCACCACTGAAATCTTGAGGGATTTCAGTGGTGAAGATGATGCCTTGAAGTCCCAAGAAGGAGAGGGCCACCCCCTCTCCTTGATGTCCTTGAAAAGGGCAAGTTTTGGCCTCTTGAGGAAGCCTTTGTTCAAGTGTGTGTTGAGCATGCCATGGCTGTATTTTATACTTATATTGCCATGTTTTAACTTTGTATTAAGTTAGTTTTGGTCCCTTATGCATGCTTAGCATAGTTGCCATGTAATGCCTTGTATTGCCTTAACATGTCTTAGGTTGTTAGCCCTAATTTGAGCATGCTTTAGGCTTAGATTCATGAAGATTTTGTGCTTATCTTGACATGTTTTAGGTCTGTCCATAAGTGTTTGGGTTGGTCTTGGCATGCTTAGTATAGCCTCTTTGCATTTTAGGCTTGCTAGCCTTGAGCATGAATATGTAGCATGCCTTGTTTGCATCATTTCAATGGTTTGAGACCATTTGCCATGTTATTTCAGTCCATTTAACATGCTCATATGTTTGCATTGCATGCCTCTTTGATGTTTCAAGAGCTCATGTTGTATGTTCCTTGGAAGTGCATGTGCATGCCTTTTAATTTAAACCATATAGATGCCATCTAAGTGGTCATTTGGGCTTGTTTTGGTGTGCTAAAAATCTGTTTTTAGTTGCTTAAGTCTTTCCATGTTTAGTCTTGTCAAATGTAGTTCAATACTCCTTTGGCTTGCTTTGAATACTTGGCCCCTTTTGCATGCATTTGCTTGTCTTGCTTAACATGATTTGGCATCATTCTATAACATGATTTTTAAAGCTTATGACGCATGCTAAGTGCCCATGATATCCCTTTCCAAGTGTGCTTGAGGGTTGCTTACTTAGTGCCTAAGTGTTAAGTCTTAACATATGCATGTGTGTGTGTGTTGGCTTTCTTTTTTTTGGGCACTTTGGCCACTGATTTTAGGCCTATTTAGAGTTGCCTAAGTCATGTTTAAGACCATCATTTACTTGCTTGCATGCTTACCTCATGTATGCTTGTATGCTTGCATTGTTTGTCCACATGCTCATATTGCATCCCTAGCTAACATGACTAGGTTGCATTGCATCAACATGCATTCCTTGTCCCTTGATTTGGTGATAGGGATTGGGATTTTGGTTTGTTTGGTTTGCATGCATTTGAGATTGAAAGTGCACATTTGATCCTTTGGGCCATCATGCATGGAAATGCGTGATTGGTGGCCCGAGAATCGAGGCACATGCCCCTTTGAATCACAAATATGATAAGGGGCATGATTGGTGCACACATTGTTGGAATTACATTGCCATGCAAGTTTTTGCCCTCTGCTGCTGTGAGTTGCAGGTTCTGCAGGCATTCAGTGCCGGCCGGCAGTATTTAGTGCCGACCGGCAGCCTATTGATGGCCGATGGATGAATTTTGTGCCGGTGGCCACATACTTCAGCCGGTGGTGTTTCTCCTCAGCCGGTGGTATCCCCCAGTGCCTTGAGAAGTAGTTCTGAGACTTTGGCAGTTTTCAGAAATGCAGAGCAGGGAAAACAGAGGCAAGCTAGGCATGGCAGTGCAATTCCCGAGCATGCGTTGCATCCAGCCCTCATCTCGAGGCGGTTTACTGCTTTAATTAGATTAATTAATTAATTTGATTAATTTAGTTGGACTGTAATATTTTAATTAGTTTGCGTAGCTAATTAATCTGTATTATTCTTTTGGTCCCTCCAAGCGAGGGCATAATTGTAATAAGTGTGGGTGAGTGGTTTGTATGCCTTCCAACCCCCACTTCTCCCTTCCCTTTTATTTACCTGCTTATGATGGTAGATTAGGGCACGTCTATTTTAGCATACCGTATGCAATGCATGCGTGCATCCATGCATTTGTCTAAACATGCGCCGGGCTCGGTACATCATACAAACTGCATCGTACTTTCAATTCCAAATTGAATACATGATAGTTGTAGCATTTCATGTGCCATTTTAGGATTAGCCGAGCCTACTCTAAATTGCATCCTTGTATGCGTCGCATTAGTCATCTTAACATGAGCTAAGTCATGCATGTTTGCTAACTAGTTCCTTGTTTTGGCACGGAGTACGATGTAAGTATTTATGCTTTAGCATATCGCATGCGTGTGGATGTTAACATAACAGTATGCTTACCATGCGGCTAAGTGCTTATATGAGATAAACTGTTTGAATGCCTGTGGGTGGAGGTTGGATTGCTTGAGTTGGGAAAACTCATTGAAATCCGTGTTTTAGCCTACTTGCGAGTAGCAAATTCCAAAGCATTTTCAAAACGAACGGATATGCAATGTTTGTTTCCAAATTAGGTGATCTAGTCTATACTTGTTTGCTGTGCGCATAACATAGTAATTCTAGGCTAATAATTGGAATAAGAGCATGTAATGTTTTCAAAATCGGATATCACGGTTAGTAGAGGCCAGTCTTCGGACCGAGCGAAAGGGGGTGCTCATAGTTGACCTTCCCCAATCGTACCCAAGCTCCCGAGCCAAGACACTTTGGTTATGACGGACACGTGGCCTTCGGCACCGAGTCAGGGTTTCCTAAATTCCCCCATTAAAAAAATATTTAGGTGGCGACTCTGTAATCTGGCAAAGCAGTCCATTTTGGCACTACTTTTCAAAAAAATCTATTTTTCTTCAAAACGATTTGCCAGAGTTGGACTCTTTGGTTCAAGATTTAGAACCGCAACACAAAAGGGAGTCCGAACTGTAGCGAGGTCCCCCGCGGGCGTTGTTACAATTAGCTACTAACTCATCTTCCTAAACAAACAAATCCCTTCTAAATTCAAGGGTAAATTATAAATACATTCCCTGTGATTTATTGAAAATACGTATTTCTCCTTTACCTTTGAGAAATTACATCCAATATTTTGAAGTTTTCAATGACACAACAAATGACTCTTTTTTTAATTAATCATTAAGTTAAATTAACAGAGTGTATGATGTAAGCAACAAGTTCTAGTTTTTGAAAATACGTATATTAAGCTTTATCAAGTTAAACATTTTATTTTTTTTTTCTTTCGCCTATCTCGTCTTCCTTATTCCCATTTTCTCTCAATTAGTAACATCGCTTTGGTCGACCATCGCACCAGCCTGTCTCACTCATGATTAGCAGCACCGTTATTATTATCTACTAGCATTTGGTGTGTCGCTAATGAGAGTTGAAGAATATTGAGATAAGGATTTGGTGGTAGATGACGATGAAGGTAGTATGATAATTTCAATTTGGTATTAGAATTTTTTTTTTTTTTTTGGTTAGATATATTGGTTTTGGAATTCTTTTGAATAAGAGGTATTTATAATTTCTAGAATATAATATAGAAATCTATATTTTTGATAAACATTATGAAGTATAATTTACCCTACATTCAAACTTCCAAAATACAATTCCATCCAAAATAGAAATCATCTTCTCCTTAATAATGGAGGTGGGTAGATAATACATAAGTTTGTGGGAAGATTATACAAAGTTTTGGAGTACCATGTGATCATACTCACTAATCACCATTAATTCATTATGCCCCTCATATTTTCAATCACCTAACATAAATAATCAACACTCTACCTTCTCCACCAATCATACTACCATGAAATATCACGTGGCCGTACTCCTGGACAACCTAATAAACCTGAAGTATGTGACTCTATCCAAACATCATGCCAAAAAACAAAATTGTATGAACTAGAAAACATCTCCTTAGCCCATCTTCAATCCTTCATCAAATGTTTCATCAAATTTAAATTTGATGAAAAATTAGTTAAAATGCTACTCCAAACGTTTCATCAAATTGATATCAAAGGAAAGGAGAGTTAAATTTTACATCAAATCAAGGGAACTTTATCCATTCATCAAATTTTGAAGGTGGCCGTTGGACAGGACATCTTCCTGGACATCTTGTGTTTCTAAATCTCAAGAAGTATATTTGTAATTTGGAAAACAAAAGACTCTGTTAATCAGACTTTTTATAAAATAAAAATAAAGAACAAACTTTGATAATCCCACATTGGTGGAGGACAAGAGCATGAGGCTTCCAAAACTCTATAAAAGCCTCAACCATAAGACCAAGTAATCAAATCTATGGTGAGAAAAAATCAAGAATTGTTGAGCATGTACATAGTTTATAGACGAGAACAAATTGAACAATTATAAAAATGAATGCCGTGACAGTAGACTTTTGTGCTCGTCGAATGAGCAGATACATATCCAGGAACAACATTTCCATAGAGAGAGATTTGTTGGGATGCTTCTTCATTGGTTAATTGTCTGCTCTTCTCTTCTTTGTCCTTGTACACAAGCCAGACTCCAACCTCCTTTATTTGAAAATCTTCATCATCTCCAACCACTGAAATGTTCAGTTCATTGCCACCTTCCAATTGATTGTCGAACTTCCAGTAACTTAGCATTATCATATCCTCATTAGTTTCTGGCTTGTCAAAGACTCGTGGGCGATGGCTCCAAATTAGACTCTTGGTTTTATTATTGATAATAGTATGGGCACAACCATAAACTTTTTGGTTACTTGAAAGTGCATACATATAACACAAACTCACACCTTTGATTTTGAAATTAACATACGTTGGTACAGTAAAAGATATTGAGGATCCTATATTTTTCAAGTTGAACCAATCTGGAATGTTGCTTCCTAGAAGATACGCGTAGAATATGTGTTTATCATGACATCCCTATGCCATAGAAAAAATAATTTAACCATTACATATTGACTATTGAGAGAGAGAGAGAGAGAGTAGATGTGATACCCCTGTTCTGTATTGTGCTAAACTGGTCCTTAATTTGTTTATGGTCATGTGTTTAGCATAATTTTGTGTGCCAAATGTGATTTTGAATTCATATCTATTCGCCGTAGAAATATCTGTTTGAATAATCCACTTCGGGAATTAAATTGAGGGACTTATCGGCCACAGAACCCGAAATTGACTACGCCATTGTGATTGGTATAATTTTTAGAGCCTACGGTGAAATTTAATTGAAAATTGATTTTGGTCAATTTAAACTGATTAAATTGATTTAATTAATGGAATAAGTGCCAAATTGCCTTATATCATTAATGTATTTGAGAGGGGGCTTTTAGAGGCCATTATACACCCTCACCTTGTCCCTTGGAGGCTCACCAGCCGAAATTCCTCTTTAGAGAGAGAGAGGGTTCAACATTGAAGATTTTGTTTAGGAGCTCAAGCTTTGAAGGGGGCTAGGCTCAAGAACTTACTACTATTTGGAAGATTGAACCTCTAGGTGAGTATTTGATCATGGATCCATGGGTATAAGTTTGTAAATTGAAGATTCAAGTTAGTTGGGTAATCAAGAGCAAGAATTAAGATGAATTTGAAGTTAGAATGAACATGCATGTGCATAATTGTTACAATCTTGGGTGTTCTAGCATGTAGCATGTTAAATATGGACAATGGAGCATCAAACCTTACATGCATGAGTAGTTTTGTGTAGCTTCATGAATTGGAGCATCATTGGTACCATTTGTAATAGAAATGAAGTCAAAATTTGACATGCATGCATGATTGATGAGGATATGAAGCTTAAATACATGATTTCAATGTATTGGAAGTGAGTTTGGCATAAATTGGGTTTGCATGTGATTGATTCATGAAAATTGAGCTTTCTAATGTTGTAAATTCGAGTTGGTACCATGTTAGCATGACTATATTTGAGGTTTGAGCCTTTGCATGCAAGAATGGTAGCTGGGAAATCGATTTGAAGCTCAAGAACATGTTCTGGGTTTTCCAGAAAATTGAGTCCCGCTCGAGCGGGGAGACTGCCGCTCGAGCGTAGAAATCGAGCTCCCAGCATATTTTTCTGCAGACATGATGCCCGCTCGAGCTGGCAAATTGGCGCTCGAGCGGGGAGCTATGTGACATGAAGTCCGCTCGAGCGGGGATTGGAGGCAACCAGTACTTCTGCATACCTAAGGGTCCGCTCGAGCGGGGAAGTCTACGCTCGAGCGGGGACCCTGTTTTCAGAAATTCTGTTCTTGCATTTTGTGTTCTGTTTTCCGTTTTCTTTCACTTGTGAGCACTCTTAGGCATATGTTAAGCATTGTGAATGAGTTAATGAGATAGTAATAAAGCCTAAAGAGGAAAATGTGAATTTTGAACGGATTGAATTGTTAATGACCCTCTTATGTTCATGGCATGTGTAGGGTCGAGTTCCAGGGCGAATCCATCAACCGATCACTGTGAGTAATATCTTAATAAGATATTTGAAGTATACCGTTGTCCAATTGTTTACTTGTATGTAAGTTTTGTAATTCCATTATTTTGATTGGGAGACAACGATTGATATAAATGATTGGGCCAAAGGCCGATGGACATGAACGATAGATATAAATGAATGGGCCAAAGGCCGATGGATATGAACGATTGATATAAATGATTGGGCCAAAGGCCGATGGACATGAACGATAGATATAAATGAATGGGCCAAAGGCCGATGGATATGAACAATGGAAATGAATGATTGGGCCAAAGGCCGATGGAAATGAATAATTGGGCCAAAGGCCGATGGAAATGAATGGTTGGGCCAAAGGCCGATGGAAATGGATAATTGGGCCAAAGGCCGATTGAAATGAATGATTGGGCCCAAGGCCGATTGACATGAATGACTGGGCCGAAGGCCGATTGTTGCAATGTTCCAATAATTGCTTACGTAACTTGTTTATTTGATATTATTCACTGGGCATTCGCTCACGCTCATTCATGTAATTGTAGGTGAGCCAAGTGAGGTCCAACCCCAGCCCCAGTGAAGTTAGCCAGGAACAGCAGGAGTTTTGGGAGAGTCAGCCTTGTGTCTCACGCACGAGACCCAACCTTGCCATTTTGTTACGTATTTATATTCTGTTCTTGTTGGCAAGGATCTTGTATATATTTGCATATAGTTTGCTATGGGTTAACTCAGTTTAGATGATCCTGTCTGTAAAGAAGTTTATACTACTACACTTTTGTTGTGGGTTATTAACGTATATGAGTATGGTTTGTTTTATGTGTGCATATAGGCACAGCTCTATGGACAAAGCTTTAAATTTTACTTCCGTTTGGCCCCTTTACTCTGATGAGTTATGTCTGTTTTGTATTGAGGCCGTAGGTAATCTCAGGATTACTGGCCGGTTATGTCCTTAACCCTTAGGGGCGGGTTCGGGTCATGACAGTAGAGGACCTGCATGGGAAGCTTCCTTGCTTTCTCCCAGTCACAGCTTGAAAGCATAACATTTGGGACTCCAATGGATCCCGAGGTAGAAAAGCCCAAATTGTTAATTATCTCCATGTCAACATTTTCTACGGGTTCTAACTTCAAGTCACCCAAAATCTCAACTAGATTGTCACACATATAACAGTATAGATCTGGTCTAAACATGTTTCGAGCAAATTGATTGCAATGAAAGATTTTATATTCTATGGTCAATGGACGTGATTCAAAAGTTATTTTCTCCAACAATGTACATGCTATGCACCACAATTCTTTTAAATTATGTTGCACTACAAGTGACCAGAGCCTTGTGCAATCACTTAAATCAGGAATTTCAAGTCTAGTAAGAGCTCTAATGCAATCTAGGAGGGTACAAATTGGATTACAACTCAAATTCAATATCTGCAATGATGATAGGTTGCTAAGATCCCTAGGGAAATCATCATTTGATAGATTGCATCGCCCAAGACTCAAATGCACCAACGACCAAGGTAGAAGAGCCCATGAAATGTTTAAACTTCTTATCGGCTTCAATAGAGAAGGCCACATAAATGAATCCCATGGTTTGACCATCCTAGTGGTAGAGACTAATCTACTTATAGGAATTTCATTTCATAGAGTGTTGTTAGAGACTCCATAGTCCCCATCTCTACAAGCAATTCCTCAAGATTTGAACAACCCGAGATGTCAAGTGTTTCCAAAATTTTTAGCATCCCAATGCTTCTCGGAAGCTTCCTCAAATTTTTGCAATCTCTTAAATTTAACAAAACAAGTCTATGAAGATGTCCAACGGATTCATGAACCTCAAACAATCTTGTACAATTCTTAAATATTACTCTGTCACGCCCCGAAATAATTCGACATGAACTACCCATATAACTGTTACATCAACTCACTTTCAAAATAAGATATTAACCGTAATCATTTATATAGTTCCAAATGTTACCAAAATATCCTTACATGCCATTATACATTTATTTACAACTAGTACATGAACCGATAGCATGCAAAAAAATCATTAACTTACAACAAATAAGGCCCTCAAGGGTTTACAAGTTCCAAGGCAATAGCCCGGTTACATATAAT
>JAPPVO010003751.1:0-12595 GCA_030407325.1 Camellia japonica | reverse complement strand
ATCTTGTCATCAAGAAATCATCGAATATGCAGGCTCTACAGGACATCCTCAATATCACTACCAATTACCCTGTGACGTCAAAAAAAAAGACGGCTGCAAAAGAACATAATATTATAAAAATATGGAAGTATAAACAAAATTAGGCAAATTAGATAAATTCAAATTTAAAAATTGATTCACTGTGCACAAATTGGAAAATAAAAATATGGAACATATATAACTTACCAAAATTTTGTAAAATTATTCAGGCATAAATACACCCCAACAAAATTAAAGTAAAAACTGGAAAAGGTAATTTATTGTAAGAATTTAAACATTTCATTTATATTAGTGTTTGAGCCAGTGTACTATGTTGTTTATGTGGGTAACAAAATTCTGTTAAAAAAAAAACTCTTCTTTTCAGTTTTTAAACAAATCACTTTTATCACCATTTTTTTTTAAACAAAACCCAACAACAAATAAACAGAGAAACAAATAAAGTTCAAGAACAAAGGACATGGACAGGAAGTAGATGATGAGCACTTACAAGGCAATGAGCTACCAAGGTAGGCAATCCATGAGCCGTATTTTATGATCAAAAACATAAGAATGGCAAGATAAGACAAAGGCAACCATAAGCTCGGTAGAAACTCGAATCTTGGTGCAATGAAGACTGGAGGAATCAGTGCCAATCCAAAACAAGCAAAAATCATCACCAACCAAATGAACTAGGGTTGGCTTCATTTCATATGGATCCCTTTGTATGAATCCAAAAGCCAACAGATTTGAAAATCTGTTATGGGCATATTGATCAAAGTTTTCTGAACAAAATCATAAGCAAACAGTGACTGAAAATTAATCCAGTAGATAGTGGTAAGAACGACAATAGGTGTGCTAAGGAAGCGACCACATTTTAGAGGACCCAAACATTCCCAAATATTTTTTTCAACGTCATAGAGACACAAGGCTTTTGTAAGTTAGAACAAACAAGGATTTTGTCAGAATATTCGCCTGTAAGAGGGGCAGCAAAGAAATGCAGAGATGCAAGAGAAGCAGGCGGAAGAAGAGAAGGCGGGGGATTAGGCAAAGGATTCCATTCACCGGTTGTAGTATCTAAAAACTCCCCCCAAACGCCTGGAATATCAGCAGGGTGGTGACCACCAAACACATAGAGCTTTCCATTGACACCAAGAACCGGAGTATTTGATCTACCACATAGAGTGGAAGGACCTCTCTTCCAACCCTCATCCGGACGATTAGTATCAAGAAACCTAACTTTACGAGACCATCGACCTTTCAAATTCCTTCCACGATGATCCCCTCCAATGCGATATATAGTGGATCCGACAACAGCACAACAAGCACCGTAACTACAAAACTTGTTCAACTTCATAAACGGAGAGAGTATTGGTGGATCCTCTCCTTGGTGGTGTTGCTCATGGCAGAAAGCCATGTATGCTCCTCTGATTTCTGAGGATGGGATTGGAAGAAGCAACCTTGCTTTCTCCTCTTCTTCCTCCTTCTTCTTGTCCTTATTGCTTGACAGATTGACCATAATACCATTCACTTGGATTATATATCTCTTCACCGCTAGAGACACACAAGCAGAAATTTTCTCATAAGATAGCTGTCCTGTAGATGATGATCCCTCGCATTTTACCAGTACTCTTTTCTTTTTCCCCCAACTCGTTAACTGCCCCAGCTCTGCCATCTGAGAAACGAAAGGAAAGTTTGTTCATCCAGAAAAACAAATTTTTTTGGTCGATTTGTTTTGTGATTTGAAAAAAACACAGCAATAATTGAAAACTAATCATACTAACAAAACACTATATGAGTTCTCTCAACTAAAAATCCAACCCAACAAAACCCTAACTGAAAATTTGAAAGCTTAACCTCAGAGAGCAAATAAACATCTCTACGAAACATAAAACATCAAACCACCAACTACTACTCTAAGTTCCAATATTAGATTCTCTTCGAATTAAAAAACATACCTGAGACCGAGATAGGAGGATTGTGCTATTCTGATGGCCCAGTAGTTAGGAATGGCAACGGGGCGGGGGGCGGGGCCGGGGATCACCCTTCCCGTCCCCGATCCCCGATGGCAGAACTTCCCCCCCGTCCCCGTCCCGACGGGGACCCACTACCGCCCCCCACCCCCGCCCCTAACGGGGATCGGGTTTCCCCGACCCCGAAAATCCCCGGCCAAAAAAACATCAATATCTCAACAACATCAAGAACATCAAAAAAAAAAAAAAACCAAAAAAAAATCTGTCTAACAATCATCAAAAAAAAATTAATCTGTCTAACAACATCAATTGTTAACACAACCCACACAACAATCATCAACAACAACATATATATATATAACAATCATAAAAAAAATTTTTAATCATAGATATATATATATATACAGATATATATATACACAACAATCATCAAAAAAAAATTTCAGATCTGAGGAGGGCTCACGGACGGAGGGAGGGCTTCACGAATCACGGTCTGACGAAGGGCTTCCCGGACGGAGGGCTTCTTCTTCTTCAGATGTGTTCAGACGAAGGGTTCACGATCTGACTAACGGGCTTCAAGATCTGACGGTGACGGACGGAGGGCTTCACGGACGGAGGGAGAGGGAGAGGGAGAGGGAGAGGAGAGGGGGGAGAGGGAGAGGGAGGAGAGGGAGGGAGAGAGTTGAGACTGAGATTTGAGGGAGAGCGAGATGAGGGCCACGGTGAGAGAGAGAGAGACACACAGAGTAGAAGGGGGAGAAACACGAGACAGAGAGTGAGAGAGAGAGAGTTGTTGAGATAAGCCACTGAGTTCAAACATATATATTATATAATATAATATACAAGCCACTGAGTTGTAAACATATATATTATATAATATAATATATAGCGACCCCGGTCTTTTTTCCATTTGGTTGTTGTACCCGGACTTATGTTCCGTAGATTCAGTTGTTATTATATTGTTGTTGTTGTCCTTTAATTCCTTATTTTTGAGTTATAGGATATGTTGGACAGGTTTTGTTATAGGTTGGTTGGGTTCGGAAACCAAGTGTTGCTGTCCAGTTTTTGGGTTGGTCGCTCGAGCGAGGGTTGTTTTTGTGTCTGGTGGCTCGAGCTAGGGTTTCTTCGCTCGAGCGAGCGATTGCGTCTAGTATAGACCTGAGAGCAGTGTTTATTGGCTCGAGCGAGCTTTTCTTTGCTCGAGCGAACTGGTTTGTTCTTCGCTCGAGCGTGCGTCTGGTTGCAGACCTGAGGGTTTGAGTTCTTCGCTCGAGCGAGCTTTTCTTCGCTCGAGCGAGCTTCTGAGTTGTTGGCTCGAGCGAGGCATTCTTGGATCGAGCGAGGGTTTTCTGTGTCTGGTCGCTCGAGAGACCAAGTCTTCGCTCGAGCGAGCCTGTCAGGTTTAAATAGGCAGCAGCGGGTTTTAAATCACTTTTTCATCTTCTTTTTGATTCTAAACCCTAGGTCCGACTTCTCTCTTCTCTACACACCTTTTACCCTAGGTTTCATCTAGTTTTAGGTGTTTCTACCTAGATCTTTATTAAAAAGATAGTGTGGGTCGAGGGCTTTTGTTTAATCTGAACTATCTTGGATTTGGAGCACTTTGGATTTTGGGTCCTCATCTCCATCTTCTCCTTTTGGGTTATTTCTTCGAGGTAGGGATTTCCTACTCCAATGTATAAGTTTTGTTCTGAGTTTTGGTATTTTGATATGTTGGGGGTATTTTGGTAAATTTGGGAAAACCCTAGTTGGCTTAATAAATTGATTTGTATAATTAATTTAAGGAAAATTGGGGAAATTAGTCAAATTCATGAAATTGAGGAATTTATTGATTAAATGGGGTAGTTGGTTAATTTAAATTACTCGCCTATTGAATTGTTGATTTATTTATTTCCAGTCTAGAAATAACTGTTTTGGGCTATCGGTGGAGGATAGTCGTGATTGTTGTAGACATTGGATGTGGATTAGGGATAACTGAAACTAATCATATTGGTTAAGTTATTGTTTTGACTATTGAATTAATACAGAAAATACATGTATTGATTGAGCATGCAAATGCATATTGTGTGGGAGGAGATAGGGGATGTACTCCACGGTTTAGGGGAAGATAGGGGATGGACCTCTAAACCGGATTTTGTTGGGAGGAGATAGGGGATGGACTCCATTAGCATCACTTTTATGTGTGCTTATTGATATTGAAGTGTTTTTACATGTTATTGATACAGCACTAAAATGTGTATCAATCTGGAAGTATGAAGTGTTTTGGATATGAGTCTGAGTCTCATTTGTGTTGTCGTTATTGGAATTATTGTGAATATGATATATATTTCACTGTTGTAAGTTTGGCCAGGTTCTGAGCCATGTTGAATAATGAATGGAAAATGGAACTGATAATTTGTGTTATCCATCTATTGAATGCTAATGCTTTATTCAATGCTTATATTTGGTTTAGTATTTTTCAACTGGGCTGTGGCTCACCCTATATGGGAACATCATTTTCAGGTTCAGGTGATAAGCTACCTCCAAGGACTTAGCTTGGGAGGATTTGGCTTTTGGATTTTGAAGACTTTCTTTAGTTAGTTGTTTTATTTGTTAGTACATGTAAACATTCAAGCCTAGGGCTTTACTTGTATTTGAGTTAGAACTCATATTTTTGTGTCCAAGTGTTGGCTTGGAAAGATGTAAGCCCGTAGGGCATTTAATTTGATGTTACATGTAATGCTTTTATTTAGTAATACTCTGATGAATGAGATAATGAATTGTTTCCTTTTATATTGCATGGCAATGATATATATAAATAATGGGTTAATTTTGAGGGCGTTACATAATAAACAAGCCACTGACTTTTAAACACTACACATATATATTGGCCTCGTTTGGAAAGTGGCTATTTTAGTAAGTTATTTGACTTTTTAATTATTTTAGTAGGCTATTTTAATTTTATATTTGGGAAGATGAGATAAATTTTTTGTTGAGTTGTTGTATTGGGAAGTGTGTTGAAAATATGTTTAAATTTAAAATGACAAATTTATCCCTAAAAATATATTTTTTTAAATTGATTTCAAGGGGTAAATAAGTAATTTCAGCAGTGATGTACAAGTTGACACTTTGACAGTGTAGGCTAGCCCTACACTGTCACGGCAGCAGATGCTATTTTTTTTTTTTGAAAATCAGCAAAAAGGTTGCTACAGTGCTGACTTTTGGGATTTTTTGGAAAAATAGCCTAAAACTGGCTACTTTTTTCCTTCCCAAACACCCCCATTATATATATAGATATACACACGCGGGAGAATGATCGGGGAGTGGTCGGGGCCGGGGCCGGGGTCGGGACGGAGTCGGGGCTGAAATCTGTATTCCCGTCCCCGACCCGTATATCATTGGAGATTTAATTTTAATATCATTCCCGGTCCGTTGGGGTTATTTTTCGAGGAATCACCACTCAATTTGGGGTTGGGGGATCGGATCCCCGTCGGGCCGGGTTCCAATTGCCATCTCTACCAGTAGTCCTCGGAAGAAAAGGAGAAAAAAAAAAAACCCTCCTTTTTGTGGCCCTCTCCTCCGTTGATGAACTTGTTCAAACACAGAAAGGAAGGGTATGTATATGGGCGAATATGATTCTAGGGTTTGGGAAGGGTTTCCCCGCCAATCATGTCACCAAAAACGAATTTCCCTGAGGAAAATAATATCTACATATATTATATAAAGAGTATGGTGTTTTTAATTTGAGTAAATAACACTTTGTCTCTTTAAAATTTCATTCATTTCTTACTTTAATCTTTTAAGTTTTTTTTTTTTTTTACTTTGGCTCTTTATGTTTATAATTTTTTCTACTTTAGCTTTTTATGTTTGCAATGTTTCTCATTTTGACCCTTTAAGTTTAATTTTTTTTACTTTGGTCCTTTATGTTTGCAATTCCTCCACTTTGACCCTTCATGTTTGTAATCCCTGCCACTTGACTTCTAGACTAACTCCCATCTAAAAAACTAATAGAATCTATCACATCACTAACACATCAGCTTCATATGTGATGTAAAAAATTCACTAAAGATGCAAAAAATAAAAAGTAAAAAAAAAGGAATTTTTTTTTAGTCTTCAGTGAACTTTTTTTTTCCTTCAAATTTATTCATAAATATTATTACATTATAGATGCATCTAGATTAGATGTAGCTAAAAAAATAAAAACAAATTTAACTAAAAAAGGGAAAAAAAATTCAAAAGACGAAAAAAAAAACGATAGTAAACTTTTAATTTCAGAATTGACAATATAGGTGTTTGAATCAATGTATTTTCATTTTTGTCGTCTTTAGTAAACTTTTTTATTTTTTTGGTTAATTTTTTTAGCTGCATCTAATTTAGATGCATTTATAATGTAATAACAACGTTTATGAATAAATTTAAAACAAAAGTTCAATAAATACTAAAGAAAATTCTAATTTTTTGGGTTTCTATTTTCATTTTTTGTATCTTTAGTGAATTTTTTACATTATACATGGAGCTGATGTGTTAGCAATGTGGCAGATTTTGTTATTTTTATTTTTATTTTATGGAAGTCAGTCTAGGAGTAAAATGGAAAGGATTGTAAATATAAAGGGCCAAAGTGGGATGTATTGCAAACATGAAGGATCAAAGTGGGAAAAATCAAACTTAAAGGGCCAAAATGGGAAGGATTGCAAACATGAAGGATCAAAGTGGAAAAAATCAAACTGAAAGGGCCAAAATGGGAAGGATTACAAACATGAAAGGCCAAAGTGAGAAAAATTAAACTTACAGGCTTAAAATGAGAAATGGGTGAAACTTTAAAGGGGCAAAATGTAATTTACCCTTTTAATTTTGAAAGCTCTAGGAGCTTCAAAACTCCAATCCAATTATGTTGATTTTTTTGTTATTTTTTAAAAAGAAAAATATATCATTGGCTATTGAATTCACCTATGACTTAGGAATTTAAATTTCAAAATTTTATACCTAACAATATACACATACTTTAAGGAATTGCTTTCCATAATAAAATATATTATATATTTAAAATAACTAATTAAATTTTTTTTTAGTAGGAATTACTAAATCCCTTCCTAAAAAAAAGGCTTATATTTTACTGCTTTTAATTTTGAGAACTTTAGGAGCTTCAAAACTCCAATCCAATTATGTTGATTTTTTGTTATTTTTTTATAACCCGTTTGCAACCCACTCTACCCAATTAATCCAACCCAGCTTCTTGATATGCAGATCTTGAGAGAGAGACGACCATTTCTTGTGTATTTTCTACTTCTTTTGATAGTAAAACCCATTGTCCTTCTTCGCCTGCGGACGTAGGCTTATATCCTAACCACATATATGTCCGTGTTCTTGTACGATTGCTTGTTTTACTTTCTCATTTTTGTTTGTTCCGTCATAATAGTTCCCACAAAAAGATAGATGAACTTTGAAGTGGAACATCAAATACTCATTCTAGAAGATATGATCGATGTGGGCTCAAAGGTGGCCCACCGAGCCATACTAGACGAGTCCACTACTCTCCAACTGAGAGAAGTTGAAATAGTGCAAATTTCAGGACAATCTCAAGAAAGGTCTCTAAGTGTTCCGAAAGAGGAGATGCATAATTGATCACATTTGAAGTGTTGCATGAATAAGAATACAAGAAATTTTTCAAAGACTCGCCTAAATGGTTGACTCAATCAACTTTTTATTTTTCTTGTTATTTGTTACTTCTATTTTTATTAATGTTTTTTTTTTAAAAAAATGCTCTCTATGTCCTATATTTTGATATCTTATTTGTATACATGCCTGCTCCAAAAATATTGGTCAAGGAATTAATTCAAAATTTTGATTAAAATTTATTATGCACATTTTTTTTATAAAAAAAAATCGCACTTGTCAATATCAACAAATAAGCAAAATAGATTAGGAGTGTCCATAAGTTGATTTGATTTGAGTTGTACTAAATTTAAAATCAATAGTCATGATCAAATTTAAATTTTTAAATCATCCACTAGAACAAACCCAACCCAACTCAACATGGTTTGAGTTGGTTCGACATTCCACTATAAATAAAAAATAATAAATAATTAAAATAAACAAGTCTTTAAAGACCAAGAACTATGAAATTGAGATACATTATTTGTTTATTGAAAGCCAACTCAAGCTTAAATGCAAGCAATACAATTAATTAAATAAAGATTTCTTTTAGGTAAAAAATTAAATACAATCAAACCTATTTTAATAAACAAAATAGATGAAAACAAATCAATATACATAGAATTATACAAAATGGTTGGTTAGTTCTCAAGTTGGTTTGATTTGAGCAACACCTAAACCAAGATGAATCTAATCTTATCGAGTTGATGATTTCAAGATCCAAAACCAAACCAATACACTTAGAAATCAAACAAAACCGATACACTCAGAAGCCGAACCAAACCAACACAAACAGGTCAGATTGGTTCAATTTTTGATTTACTGGGTATGTTGCACCCCTAAGATAGAAAGGTCTAAGTGCTCTATTTAACTTTAACAACTAAACGAAGAACGTATCTCAATTCCATACCCCGAGAAGTCATGAATAACCCAAGTAAATATGAATGAAGTCCTTAAAAAGAAAGAGAATTCATAGGCAATAGACAGAATTGCAGGAGTCAAAAAAAAAAAAGTTACTGAAATAAGGGTTGTGCAACCTCCCAGCAAACAATAGAAATAACAAAAAAGAATAAGAGGTGCAACTGTTGATGGAGAGAAGAGTGATTGGATTGGAAAAGTGAAATCCTAGACTATTTTGGGTTGGGTTGTGAAATTCAATTTCCAAGCCCAAACTATTTATCAAATGGATCAAAATGTTGGCCCAGTCCAGCTTTAAGGGCCAAAATATTTTTTTCAAATCCTAAAAAATAGGACTAAGTTGGACGGGTTGGATGGACCAATGAACAAATGCCCAAATCCCTCGCTCTGGGGGGATGCCCTCGGCATGGAGGAACATGTACTAGGGTATATGTGCGACTCGTTGGAAGGAGCCAAATGATGAAGACTTTACTCTATGTCTTGACCCATCCATAGTCTACTAATCTCAACGTCTTTCATCCCCTAGTCTACCTCGTGCAGGTCAATTAGTTTGATCTGATGGGTCAATCAAAGTCGGGTTACGGGTTAGGACTGTTATCATATTTGGCCTTTTCATTATTGGGCCTGTTATCTTTTTTTTTTGGTAGATCATTTCCCCCTCCTAAAAAAAAAAAAAAACACTTACATAGATGGCCCATTCCCTAAACAAAATGAGCCATATTACATAAACATTAACCCATTTCAAATTCCATAGATAGATAGAAATGAACTGAAAAAATAAAATTTGTTCATAAAAGTAGAGGTTCACTTGAACAGTAATGCTGGTGATTATAAACTCAAAGCGCAAAAAAAAACTATAGCGACCCCGGTTTTTTTCCTTAGATTGTTGTATCCGGACTTAAGTCCGTGGATCCAGGCATTGTGTATTGTTGTTGTTGTCCTTTAATTCTTTATTTTTGAGTTATAGGATGTCTTTGGGCAGGTTTGCTTCTGGTTGGTTGGGTTTAGACACCAAGGGTTGCTGTCCAGAATTTTGGACCTTCGCTCGAGCGAGGAGTTGGTCGCTCGAGCGAGCTGTTGTTTTGTTCTTCGCTCGAGCCAGGATTGGTCGCTCAAGCGAGAGTCTGCGTCTGGGCTTAGGACCTGAGAGAGTGTTTCTTGGCTCGAGCGAGCAGCTTTTCTTCGCTCGAGCGAGCGAGGTGTATGTTTTCGAGTTCTTCGCTCGAGCGAGCATTTCGTCGTTCGAGCGAGCTTCTGGGTTGCAGACCTGAAGCATCGAGTTTTTGGCTCGAGCGAGCTTTTCTTCGCGAGAGCGTGTGTATTTCTTGTGTCTGGTCGCTCGAGCGACCAAGTCTTCGCTCGAGCGAGCCTGTTCAGTTTAAATAGGCAGCAGCGGGATTTTAATCAGTTTTTCTATTTCTTTTGTTTCCAAACCCTAGGTCCGACTCTTCTCTCTCCCTACACACCTTCTACCCTAGGTTTCATCTAGTTTTAGGGTGTTTCTACCCTAGATCCTTTATTAAAAAGTTAGAGTGGGTCGAGGGCTTCAGTTTAATCTGAACAATTTGGGTTTTGGAGCACTTTGGAGTTTGGGTCTTCATCTTCGTCTTCTTTTTGGGTTATTTCTTCGAGGTAGGGATCTCCTACTCCAATATATAAGTTTTGTTCTGAGTTTTAGCATTTTAATATGTTGGGGGTAGTTTGGTAATTTTGGGAAAAACCCTAGTTGTAGTATTAAATTGCATTGTATGTTTAATTTAAGGAAAATTGGGGAAATTAGTTGAATTCATGAGATTGAGGAATCTATTGATGAAATGGGGTAGTTGATTAATTTAAATCATTTGCCTATTGAATTGTTGATTTTTTTATTTCCAGTCTAGAGATAATTGTTTTGGACTATCGGTGGAGGATAGTCATGATTGTTGTAGACATTGCATGTGGATTAGGGATAACTGGAACTAATCACATTGGTTTAGTCATTAACTTTGACTGTTGAATTAATACAGACATTAAATGTATTGTTTGTGTGTTGTATATGTTATGTGTTACATGCATTGCATTGTTTGGGAGGAGATAGGGGATGCACTCCACGGTTTAGGGGAAGATAGGTGATGGACCTCTAAACCGGATTTTGTTTGGGAGGAGATAGGGGATGGACTCCATTAGCATCACTATTATGTGTGCTTATTTATATTGAAGTGTTTTATTGATACAGCACTAAAATGTGTATCAATTTGGAAGTATGAAGTGTTTTGATATGAGCCTGAGTCTCATTTGCGTTGTTGATATTGGACGTAATGTGAATATGCTATATAGTTCACAGTTGTAAGTTGGTCAGGTTTTGAGCCATATTGATAATAATGGAAATTGATAAGTGTCATAGACATTAGTGTCTTAAGACTGTATGTTGATATAATTGATTATCATGGTTAACCAACTATTGAATGCTAGGACTTTATTCAATGCTTATATTTGGTTTAGTATTTTCCTACTGGGCTGTGGCTCACCCTTTATGGGAACATCATTTTCAGGTTCAGGTGATAAGCTACCTCCAAGGACTTAGCTTGGAAGGACTTGGATTTGAAGACTAGATTAGTTTTCTGTTTTTATTTGAATTGCATGTAAACATTCAAGCCTAGGGCTTTATTTGTATTTGAGTTAGAACTCATATTTTTGTGTCCAAGTGTTGGCTTGGCAAGATGTAAGCCTGTAGGGCATTTATTATGATGTTACATGTAATGTTTTCATTTCGTAATACTCTGATGATTGAGATAATACAATGTTTTCTTTTAATAATGCAAGTCATTGTTATATGTTTAATGGGTTATTTTTTTGAGGGTGTTACAAAAACAGGCCATTGGCTAAGCAAAATTAGTCATATTAACCCATTTCAAATTCCATAGATAGAGATAGGAATTAACTAAAGAAATAAAAATTGTCCTCGAAAGTAGAGGTTCACTTAAAACTGTAATTGTGGTGTTTCTAAACATAAAACAAAAAAAACAAAAAACAGACTTAGGGGCAGGGGCGAAGCCACCAAAGGCTTAGAGGGGTCACGTGCCCCTCCTAAACTTTTAATATTTATACTATTACCCATATAAATAAAGGTTATGTATTATTTATTCTTTATAAAATTTAATAGTGACCCTCCTTAAATTATGTAAAATTTATTGTTTTTTAAATTTTTAAATTTTTTTTGTATTTTATTATTGTTAGAAATTGGGCGCCCATGTGGCATGACCCTTTGAACCTTTTGAACCTGAACTTTTTGAACCTTATCCATGTAAGTTTGAATTTGAATTCAAAACTTATTTGGATAACCATTCAGGATATCTATATCTATCATATCAATAGATATGGATAGATGGATAAATAGATATTGGTTGTTATATATTTGATTATATACATCTGATATGATGGGAATAATATATCGATATCAGATACGTTATGTGGGTTTTTACCTATAACCTTTTTTCCCAGACTCTCTCTCTAACTCTCTCCCATATGAGAACGATCCAGCTTCTGCACTGTGACTTGTGTGGGTGATACTCCTTTTGTAGTATCACTCCACTGCTGGGTTGGTAGTTCAAATCCTGGAAGCACGTGATTTATCCACGAGATTCTTCGTTTCAGGCTCTACTAAAAGGTATGACTATGAAATTTTTTCCCGCTACGTCACAATACTTTATGATTTACATTGGTATCAGAGTGGCGGCTCCGCACGTGGCTCCGCACGCGTGCTGAGCCGCCCGCTGAGCCGCATGCTGGGCCGCTCGCGAACTCATGCTATGTCACAATAATAATGGAATTAGAATATTTTATCATGTTGTTTTTAGTAGACATGCCATAATCAGTGGGAGGTTGTTCAGTTTGAGAGAATCTTTGTAGATTTACTCCCGAAAACCTAATATTTTTCGCATGAATTAAATTAAATTTGGATAATTGTCACCTGTGGCGCAAGAGATGATTACGAGCATAGTGGATTTTTGATCTTACGACTTGTGTAATATTGACACTATTTAATTTGGATTTTTGTGGCAAAATTATATTATGCTAAT
>JAPPVO010003750.1:0-37458 GCA_030407325.1 Camellia japonica | reverse complement strand
TGACATAAGAGCAAGAAAGATTAATGATGAAAATATAAAGTTATTCAGCTTGCATACTTGTATTTTTTCAAAAACACTTTATAGAAAATTTTATTTTTTTATTTTTCGTATTTTTTTATTTTTACTGAATTTTTTTAATATTTTAAGTAATATTTTTTACTTTTTAGACATACCTAACATAAACATACCTAAAAAGTAAAAAATTTGTGAAAAAAAACTTTTTAAAAATTCACTAAATACCAAAAATATAAAAAAATACGAGAATTCAATACATTTTTTATATTTTTATGTAGTTATTAAATTTTTAAAATATTTTTTCACAATTTTTTTACTTTTTAGATACATCTAAGTAAGGTACATCTAAAAAAATAAAAAAATGTTTAAAGTTTTAAAAATATTCACTAAAAACAAAAAAACACGAAAACAAAAAAATTGAGTTTTCAAGAAACTCAAACCAAATACACTGATTATAATTTTTTTTTCTGAAAAATTCTATTATACATATTATATGCATATTTAATTACACTATTTTGTTATTTATTTATGATTAAATTTCGTATTTAGTTATGTTATTATTTTGAGATTTGATTATAATTTTTTTGTATTTGGTTATAATTTTATTTATTTTTATTTTTTTAATTATAATTTAAAAAGCATGAAATTATATCATTTTCTTCTACAAATATAATACCTACCTTTTAAAAGATATGTGCCATAATCTTTCTACTTTTTTTCACTCTCTATCATCAAATAAAGCAATAGTCTATGTGTCCGTTTTGTAGAGCTTAAAGTCAGCTTATTTTAGCTTTTATCTTAAATTAAGTAGTTTTTGAGTGTTTGGTCTAACTTAAGTAATCAACTTTTAGCTTAAAATAAGTCAAAAAAGTGATTATTTTGTGAGTAGGTGAGAAGGTGCTTTTTTGAAGCAACTTAAGCGAGAAGCTGGAATTGAGGGGCAAAATGACTAAAATGCCCCTCATCAATCTCAAATATTACCAAATGCCCACTATATAAACAACAATGAAAATAATGTTTACTCCTCTCAAAGAGTGATTGGCGATTTCAACGTGTGGAGGCGATTTCCGACGTTGTGCTCTCTCTCTTTCTCTCTCGATGAAGATGAAGATCTGGGTTGCTCGATCTGCAATCTCACTCGATCTGATGAAGATCTGGGTTATCTCTCTCGATCTACAATCTCACTCTCTCTCTTTGCGCATGGTTGGGTCAATCGGGTTTGGAAACGCAATGGTGACGGGGACGACGACACGACCGGATCTGGGTTACTAGTTGATAAAGATGAAGATCTGTCGTCGTCTTTCTCTCCCTCTCTTTGTGTGTTTCTCACAAACCAGTTACCATCTCCGGCGTTGTTCAGGCAGGTGAACGGTGACGGGTGATGATACTCTCTCTCTGCCGTTCCAGATCGCGGTCGTGGCTAGGATTGCAGACCACCGGCAGCATACAGATGGCTCAAGAAGAAAGAGAAGGAAAAAAAAATTTAAATAAATTAAACAAAAATAATAATTAAAAACAAAATAATAAAAATAATATTGAACAAAATAAATTGAAATAAAAATAAAAAAATAAATTAAACAAAATAATAATAAAAATAATTTATTAATATTGAAATAAATTGTGCAGTTTATATCCATTAAATAAATTACACAATTTAATTGTAATGAAAAAAAAATAAGGAAAATTTACCCATAAGTCCTAGTTTCTGAAAAGTTGAACCATTTAGTCCTAAAAGTTTTCTTATGCTCCATTTAGTCCCATTTGCACATCAATCTAATGTTCGAAACATTAATCTGATGTTCGAAATCTAATGTTCGAAATATTAATCTGATGTTTGAAACATTGTAATGGGACCTTTCAGTCTATAAGAAAACTTTTAGGACTAAACAGTGTATAAGTTATTAATTTGGGATTTATTGGTGCATCCCCCAAAAAATAATAAATTAAAAAAATAACAATTGTTATATTATTAGTTGTAATAAAAAAAATTTAATAAAAACATAATCAGAAATGTCAAAAAAATTTAATATTGTATATTTTTGTAATGAATTAATTATTAATTGATACTAATTAATAGCAATTATTGATTATTAATATTATTTGATACTAATAAAATTTAATTATTAATATTAATTAATAATTTTAGTATTAATTCAGACTAATTAAGCCATTAATTGATACTAATTAATAATTTTAGTATTAATTGATACTGATTAATCAATTAATTGATACTAATTAATTTATAATGGAAAAAAATTATTACAATAATACTTCCATTACATTTTTATCAAGTGTATCAATTTTTATATTATATTAACTTTTATTAATGAAATAATTTTTAAATTAAAATTGAAAAAAAAAATGACAAAATTATCATTTTTAAATCATATAAGGGAAAAAAGGTCAATTATACAGAAAAAGCTATTTTATAGCTTATTTACCAAACACTATTTTGCTACTTAAATCTATAATCTCACAGCTACACCAAACAGGTTACCAGCTTATACTCACAGCTGTAAGTTATAATCTGTTAAATTATAATCTATAATCACTTTCTCACAATTCTACCAAATGGGTCTATATGTCATTATAGATATCAAAAGTGAAATTATACTTTCACCTTTATAACAGCAACCCTAAAAGATGAGGTAAAAGGTCATATGAGATATTTTTGTTAGTAAAATTATTTGAGTCTTTTTTTAAAAGGCTCTTCATTAAAAAAGAAATTTTATTTTATTTTTATTTTATTTTTCATAAGTAACTAGCGTCCATTGCTAGGTAAAGGATTTTCCTGTCATTTTACTCATATACGCTTGTTATTTTCATCTTTATTGCATCTCTGCTTGTTTCATATTTGTTATTTTTTCTTTTTTGCTCTAACTTATTTGATTGTTTGAAACTATTACTGTTGAAAGAATATGATTGTTTAAAGAGTAAATTACACTTTTTCTTTATATTTTGTCACTTTTTCACTTTTATCCTTCAAGTTTTTCACTTTGGTCTTTCATGTTTTAAGTTTTTCTCAATTTACTCTTAAAATAATTTTTGTTTAAAATTAGAAAGAAAATGACACATTAACAGTCACATTGCATAAAAATAATTTATTATATATAACTCATTTCTCGGTACAAACTTAAACCCAAACGCCAATATAATCATATATATATATATATATATATTACATGACAGACATTTCTTGTCAAATTTTGAATAAAAGTTAGTTTTAGGAATAAATTGGAAAAACTTAGAACATAAAGTGTCAAATTGAAAAAATAAAAAAATAAAAAAAACTTTAAAGGTGAAAGTAGGAAAGTGACCAACCATAAAAGGGATAAATTGTGATTTATCCACCATGTAAAAATGTTATTTTAAAAAATAACTAAATAATATATTTTAAAAAATAAATACTTGTAAATGTCATATGTAATAAAAACAAATTGTATATTTTTATTTATGTTTATAGTATTTTTCTAAAAAAAAATTAGTTAAGTTAGTTTGATTGATTAGTTAAAATAAAGAATATGATTGGAATACAGACTAACTAAACTAGTTAGGCAAAATAAAAAGAATACTTTTCTGTATATTTTTACAAAGGGACACACAGAGATCTACCAAATGTCTCATTATGACTGGAGACCCACACTCACATAAAATATTTGATAGAAATGTTGATAAATTTTTTGGTATTGCTCCCATTACTCTTTTGCCTAATAATCTTGGAGATGCTCTAATTTATTTAAAATAAAATAACTAATTGTACTGTATATTTCTTCCCATCTTCGTTGCAATGAAATTTTTATCTTAATTATAAAATGTAGTCATTTTTATTCACATAATTATCAAGATCATAATATGAACATTTATTTTATTTTTGTAGTATATTTTATTTCTTATTTTCCACCGGAGTTTGAAATCTTATATGATTTTAGTAATTATCAAAGCTGTCTTATCTTATCTGATTTCATTAATTAGGAAAAAAAATTAAGTCAGTGTAAATATTTTACAAAAATTATAAATAAATGATAAACTTTATACACATTAATAATTAACATTATAAATATTTTCATGATTTTGTAATAATTTTGTGATATTCCCAGTAATTTTCCCTATTAATTATCAAAGTTGTTTTATTGTGAAGGTTAGGAATACTAGTTGATTTGGGTCAAGCAAATAAATAAAAATTAGAATAAATAAAACAATAGTATAAAAAAATTAAAAATTACAGTATAAAAATTTATAGAAGCCCCAATTATTTCAAAAATAAGAATCAGCCACTTTGGCTACCACCAAACTCCGGATCCGGAGTGCTGTTACAGCAGCAACGGTTGTGAGGTATAGGACAGCTTGTTCTGAACCTATTCTGATACTTTAAATTATTCATATTATAAAGTTTGTTAAACATATCATTAAGAGCAAACTATGTTGATAATTCTTACATTTTAGTCTTTGTATCATTTTAGTCTCTGTAATTTTAATTGGCTTGATTTTGATTAAAAATTTATAATTGTCACAATTTAGCCAAATTGCTTACAATTGTTAGTACTTTTTAATGAAAAGTATGCACATAAATGACACGTATCATATTTTAAAGGCAAAATCATTTATACTAAATTGACACAAAATCTAAAATTAAGAGTAAAAATTGAGTCAATAGAGGGTGTATGGACTAAAATGATGTAAGAGACAAAATGTATAGACTATTAGTGTAATTTACCCTATCATAAATGTAAAAAATTAAGTTAATCGGATATTTGTAGCATTATGATCGGGTTCTATTTGTTTTTAAAAATATTATCAAAATTATGATAGCGGTTTATTTTTTTACAAAAAAAAGTATGATTTTGTTATAGAATTATAAATATTCAATTAATTTGATTTTTTTGTTTATTTTATAAAAATGATCTACTTAACAAATTTTACAATATAAATAATTTAAATTACCAAAATATATTTGGAATAAGCCCCCATAAACTTACAACAATTACTGTTGTGCAGCATCCCAGTTTCCCAAATTCCATCCCTAAGCCTTTTGGCATATCAAACTTTTTGGCTTTTTTATTATTTTAGTCATAAAAAAGCAAAATAAGTTTTTTAACTCAATAAGACAAAATATCACATCCAACTCATAATCATTTTATTTTTTCTCTCACAAAAGTAAAAAAAATCAAAAAAAACCTATCACAAACGAGGCTGTTTAATTCCAGGCTAAAATAACAAAAAAGACAAAAAATTAAAAAATCAACCCGTATCCCAAACAAACCCTTAGATCAACCACCATCAAATGACCAACCTCTTCTACCCTAATCAACCTCTCCCAGCATGCCCCCTTGGAACTTATTATTTGAAAATTACCCCATAAGACACAATTACACAAAATCGTAAGATTGAAATGAGATGTAAGAAATGCGGACAGGTACAAGTCATACGATACAGATATGATACTGATATAATAATATTAAAATTTTCAAAAAAATTACACTCACCTCCGTTGAGGTTTAAAAAAAATTACAGTTAGTATTACATTTTTTACATAATTATACTTACTTCTTTTTTAGTAAGGTAAAAAAATTGAAATTAATGCAAATGGTGAGTAAATACTGAATAAACTAAAATAAATATTTATTTTATTAAAAAAATATGATAATATTATTTTTTTATTCATATAATTAATGAATTATTGATAAAAAAAATAACGTAATTATTATGTGAATTAAAATATCAATGAAAACCAATATAATTATATCAAAAGTGTGGAATTAATTATATTTTTAAAATTTTCAAGGGAGGTGAGTGTAATTTTCTTAGTTTAAAGTGTAGGGTAAATTACACTTTGTCACCTTCATGTTTTATTTTTGTCACTTTGGACCTTAAATTTTTTTGAGTAAATTGTAAATACACCCCTTGAGATTTGCTTAAAATATAAATTGTCCTGTCTGATTTGAAAAATTACAAATGCCCCCATTGTCAGAATTTCTTATTTAACAGAATTGATTGAAAAAATAAAATTACTAACTACTTTCTTATACAATGATAAAATTACTTAAATTATTAATGAAAATAAATTTATGATGTCATTAAAAAATCTTAATTGATTTGATGAGTTATTAATAAAATGAGTAATTTGTTATGAAATTAGAAACTTCAAGGTGTGGGATGTAATTTTTAAAATTATATGGGACAAATCGTATTTTAAACAAACCTCAGGGGGTGTATATGTAATTTATCCTTTTTTTTTTCTCACTTTTTCACTTTACATTTTAAAAAAATTTCAATTTATTCTTAAAGATAATTTATCTCTAAAACTAGACAGAAAATATTACATTAGAAGCCACTTGATAACAAATATATATTATTGTATTTAGGTTAAATTTTGGGTTAGAGCATACGTTATATAGTGATAGGAAAATGATCGAGAGCTCGAAAAACACGGCTCGAATTGGCTCGAAAACCCCAAAACGACGTCGTTTTGGGGTTTTCGTTTTTTTTTTTTTTTTCTTCCATTTCTGCCATTTTCGTTGCAGAGGCGAGGGAGAAGAGGGAGAGGGAGAGGGAGAGAAAGAGAAGAGAGGGAAGAGGTCGTCGCGCAGCTCGCCTCCGGCCGTCCGCCGGCCCGTCGCAGCTCGCAGCTCCGCCGTCGCAGCTCGCCCCTCGTCGGCTCTGCCCCGATCGCGTCGCCTCCTCCGCCTCCGCCCCCTCCCCCTTCTCCGCCCCCTCCTCCTCCTCCTCCTCCTCCTCCCCTCCCCCTCCATTTTTTAGGGCCCCTCCAGTCCCCTCCTCCCTCCTCCTCTCGTCTCCTCTCCTCTCCCCTCCCTTCCCCCTCCATTTCTGCGTCTGAAAACAAAAAAAAAAATTCGAGCCGTTCGAGCTACGTAGCTTTCGAGCTACGTAGCGGTTCCGATAATGATATATTATGTCAGGTAGTTGTTAATGTACAATTTGTCTAATTTTGGCAAATGTTAAATTCAAAAGTAAATTCAAAAAACCTTAAAACATGAAAGTGTAAAGTTAAAAAAACTAAATTAAAAAAATGTTAATGGCTAAAATATTTATAAAAAAAAAAGAAAGTAAAGTGTAATTTATGATAAATTACACTTTGTCTCTTTTATATTTGTGGCTTTTGGCCTTTAAAGTTTTTTATTTTTATTTTTATTTTGACTCTTTATATTTCAAGTTTTTTTAATTTATTTTTAAACTTAATTTTTGTTAAAAAATTAGACAAAAAAACATGACAGCATAACAATCATGTAGCACAAAAATATTTTATTACATATAATTTAAACTCTAAATTTAAACAATAATATAATAATATATTTTTTATATTATAAGACAGTTATTATGATATTTTCTGTCTAATTTTGAACATAAGTAAATCTTAGGAGTAAAGTAAAAAAAAAAATTAAAACATAAAATATCAAAGTAAAAAAAAAATCAAAAATCAAAATAAAAAAATAATTAAACATAAAAGGAATAAAGTGTAATTTAAAATTATATTAACATGTATTGAAATTGTGTTTGTTTAATTTCGGGAGCATCTATTTACACACACACCACTCTCTCTCTATATACATCCTTCACACACAACTTCCCAACACACTCTCTCATTAAGTATGTGGGAAGAGGGGATATGGTGTGTGCATATAGAAGCTCCCTTTAATTTCATTACAAGTTTTAAAATAAAAACAAAAATGATTGATGGCTCGAAAAATCATATTTCGAAAGGCTCAAAACATTTAAAACGATGTCATTTTAAGTATACAACGACGTCGTTTTGACACATTCAAGCTATTCGAGTCATAAAAATTTGAATCACTAAACATTTTTTAAATAAAAATACTCCCTCCGTCCCATAATATTAGTCCCTTATTTCATTTTTCATTGTCCCAAAATATTAGTCCCTCTTCAAAAATCAAGTACAAAAATAATATAAATTTCTTATTTTGCCCTTCTTTTAAATTCATAAATAATATAAAAAGTACAATTATGACATTGATATTTCCAAAAAAATGTACTATCAAAGGATAATTTTGAAAAATTAACTTTTTAAAAGTACAATAATTGTACTATCAAAAAAAGTTGAATTCCTCAAAAAAAATTATTATTTTGGGACGGAGGGAGTAAAAATTTCCATTACAGGTCAAACAGTGGAGTCCGGAAAATCGGACGTTATGGTGGGACTTTGTTTGTAAAGAGATGGGAGAGAGGGGGAGAGAGTCAGCCAGTCAGTGATGAGTCTGTGGATTGATATTATTATTCGCAGTCTGACACATTCACGGATGTTATTTATTTAACGCTTTCGCTATTACTTCCTTTTCCGATAAATACCACTTTTTCATGTTCGCTCGCTCGCTCGGACACAAACCTAACGGCTACTTTCCTCAAGGAATTAACTAAACATTTTTTTCTTTTGTTCTTTTGGCGGGAATCTTTTCTTTGTTGGTTGTTGCCCAACGACGCCGTCGCATCATAAATATCAACGTGACATGAAATCATTCAAATCACCACATCCACCTTGCTAACCTTTTTTTTTTTTTTTTTAATCCCAAAAATAGTATTGTATGTTTGATTTGAAATTTTTTAAAAACAATTTTTTTGAGTTTTTAATTAATGTTTTTATATTTTAATAATTTTTTAAAATATTTAATCATATTTTTAAATTTTTTAATCTTAATATATTTAAAATATATAATTTGTACACAAATTTTAAAATAATTCATAAAATATAACAAAATATAAAAATATATTGAGTTTTATTTTTTATTTTTATATTTTGTATTTAGTGAATTTTTTAATTTTTTCTCACAAATATTATACTTTTTAAGTATATTTAAATTAGGTATATTTAAAAAAAAATCACATAAAATATTAAAAAAAAGTTACTAAAATCAAAAAAATATGGAAAAAAAACTCAATTTTTTAAAAAATATTGTAAACCAAACAAGATATAATAATAAGAAAATTTATTTAAAAAAATTAAAATTTTTCCTTATAATAAACTAAATTTTGATTTATTTTCAATCTAAATTATTCATCTATTTCTGTTAAGTAAAACCTACAGAAAAGTAATATTTTAACCATTAAACTCAATGCAGATATATAAATACCTAAAATATCTTTTTCCGTTGAGTTTCATGACTAAAATATCATTTTATGTCAATTTTACTTAACAAAAATAGACAGATTGTTTAGATTAAAAACAAATTAAAAGACTAGAATTTTAATTAACAAAACTAAAAGCTCAGGATTTATTTTATTATAATGGTCAAAATCTGAATTTTTTTAAAATATAATTTCCCATAGTATTAATAACTGTATTTTGGTCTCAAAATATGTGATTTATGTTATTTTATTTTTAATATTTAAATTATGTTAATTTAATTCTTAATATATAAAAAGTATTTTAATTTAATCCTAAATCAAATTACATCAATATATGTTGTGCCTGTTAAATTCAAGGTTTAAAGTGTACTTTTATAGATTATATAACGCGTATCACATATTTTAAAATAAAAATTGTGATTTATTAAGTGAATTTTCACTTTAAAACACACATATTACATGCTTTGTAGACTAAAAGTTTAATTTTTAAATGAAATTTTATATTTGTTTAATTTTAATGGCGTCTGATGGCCTCAAAACCAAATTAAACATTAGAAATTAAAATGACATAAACATGGGAGACCAAAAATATAATTAACCCCCAAAAAAATGAATAATACAGAAAATTAATCGTTTATTGAGTTAAAAAAAATTTCAAATTGGGGATGGTAGGGTTGTCGGGTCAGCCGACGAGGGGATTTCGGGTCCGACCCGGCAGCCTTCGAGCATGAACACTACGTCCGCCATTGAAGGCCGCTCGAGCGGGTCAGGCATTGTGCAAAGCAGACCCACTTTCACTCCAAGCAAAAACTCTTCCCACTCCGATGATTCCGGATCAAGCTCAAGCAAACCCGGCTCGAGCAATTCTGTGATTTGAGCACTTTGCAATTGCCTCTTCACCCACTTCACAATATCTTCATCTTGTGTGAACATCACAGGTTTTTTCCCAGTTAGTATCTCCAACAATACAATTCCAAAGCTGTAAACATCTGATTCTTTCGTCGCTTGACCCGTTAATGCAGCCTCGGGTGATATATACCCGAGAGTCCCAATTGGGGTTGAAGATGAAGAAGCCTCTGCTGGGGTTGCTATGGTTAATTTATCTAACCCGAAATCCGAAAGATGGGCTTCGAAATCTGCATCAAAAAGCACGTTTTGCGGCTTGACATCGCCATGAATTGTGGAAACTGAGTGCAAGAATGCAAGCCCGCGAGCAATGCCAAGCGCGATTAGGTGTCGCATTGGCCAATTTAGTACATGCCCGTCTTGATGCGATGCCTCTTGGAGCAATGTTGCTAGATTTCCATTGGGCATGTAGTCGTAAACCAAAAGGCGAATGTCGGGTGGTCCTGCATAGTAACCGCGCAGGACAGTTAAATTTCGATGCTTGACTTTGCCTAGAGATTCAGCTTCTTTGCGAAAGGTGCCTATGTCGATTGATGTGTCGGGTAGGCGACGAATTGCAAGCACCATCCCATCTTGATAAGTGGCTTTGAACACAAGCCCATATTTTCCCCTGCTCAATACATTTTCTTCGTCAAATTGTCTCGTTGCTTCCACTGTCTCTGCATATGTTATCTTGTTGTTGAACATTACAAGTTTTGGCCCTCCATTTTCTCCGCTTCCACGCCCCCTTTCCCCTCCTGAGCTTGCTCGAGCTGGGCTTCGCTTCTTCTCTCCATTTCTTCCTTGTCCAAGCTTCTTTCGCCAACGCAATAGGGCAAATATGTATCCACAACAACACAACATCAAAAGCAAACTTCCTCCAATAGCCACAACTAGCAAGAAGATCAACCTCTTCCTCTTTCGCCATATCACGTCCTTGCAAATTTTTTTCAATGGTTTCCCACATAGATTTTCATTCATTGCAAACACAGAAGGATCATTGAACCGAGAGCCCAACGCCACTGGAATCTCACCCTCGAGGTTGTTACTTGACAAATTCAAGTTTTTCAAACCAGAGATGAGTGAAAGGTTCGCGGGAATAGCCCCACTCAATCTGTTTGAAGCAAGATTCAATATTGTTAGGTTTGATAACTTTGACAGCGAGTCTGGTATTTGGCCTGAAAGTTGATTTGCATCAAGTAACAGAGAATTCAGAGAAGAGCATTTGGAGATATCTTCTGGGATTGTGCCTGCTAAACCATTCTGACCCAAATCAAGCTTTTCCAAATGACAAGGTGTGAGAGATCATCCACAATATGACCCGTTAAGTGATTACCACGGAGCTCTATTACTTCAAGGCTAGAACAATTGCCCAACTCTGCTGGAATAGAGCCATCGACACGATTATCCGATAGGAGAGAACAACCAATGACTGAAGAAAACCATATGTTGCTGGAATCTCACCAGAGAAAGTATTGGATGACAGATTTAGATACTGTAAGCTTGATAAGCTACTGAATCCTTCAGGAACAGCCCCAGACAATTTATTCTCTTCAAGAGCAACAACTTGTAAACTTGGCAACCCAAAAAGCTCAAATGGCAACTCCCCAGATAGATTTTGCTTGCTCAGATCAAGAATAGTGAGCCTCATTAAGCTTCCAATACTTGGAGGAATTTTCCCAGAAAACCCACATCCACTCATATTCAGAATCACCAAACCCTTCAAATCCCCAATATTGCTTGGAAATTCACCGGAAAACTTGTTATTGCTCAAATTCAAACTACTCAAGTTGCTCAGCTTCATGAGCTTTTGTGGCACAGTTTCAGTCAGATTATTATTACTCAGATTCAACGATTCAAGCTCGTAAAGGCTCCCGAGACTCGACGGAATCGAACCCGAAAACCGATTTCCACCGAGAGATAGAGTCTTCAAGCTCTTCAAATCCCCCAAAAATGGCGGAATCGAACCCGAAAACCGATTTCCTTCAGCATCAAGCACATTGAGCAACCCACATTTCAAAATTCCACCAGGTATTTCACCGGATAGCGAATTATTGGCAACTCTAAGCTCTTCCAACATAGCAAGATTACCGATTTCATTACCCAACAATCCAGAAAATGAATTTCCAGAAACATCTAGAACTTTGAGCGAAGATACATTCGTCAACCAATATGGAAACACGTCGTTGATGTGATTCTCGTGAAGGTCCAAAACCTCCAAAACAGAAAAGAACAAGAGGTTTGGTGGTTTGACTAAGCCCGTGAACGAATTAAAGGAGAGTTGAACGATTCTTATAGTCGGAGGAGTATTGATAGAGACATTACAGAAGATTGATGTGGGGACCGAACCAGAAAGTTGGTTGTGAGAAAGCGAAACTACCTGAAGCCTCGGAAGCGAACCAATCGTTGCCGGAATTACACCTTCAAGCTCGTTATCTTCGGCGCTCAAATGCAAAAGCGAAGAACAGTTCGCGATCGCCGAAGGCAAAGTACCTCTCAATTGATTCGAATCCAGCCATAGATACTCCAAAAATTGAAGCTCTCCGATGCTCGCCGGAATGTCGCCGGAGAAGGAATTAAATGAGAGGTTAATGAGTTGAAGCTGAGAAGATGCTGAGAAGTTCGCCGGCATTTCGCCGGAGAAGTTGTTGGAGGACAGATCGAGGTACCGGAGAGTAGGTTGGAGGTCGCCGGAGATCTTTCCGGCGAGGGAGTTGTGAGCGAGATTGAGGACTTGGAGGTTTGTGAGGTTGAAAATCGCCGGCGAGAGTTCGCCGGAGAAGGAGTTGGAGTGGAGATAAACGGCGCGTAATAGGGCGCATTGAGAGAGGGAGGGTGGGATTGAGCCGTTGAAGGAGTTGGAGTGGAGGCTTAACTTGCGCAGCTGGCGTAGGTTAGAGAGGCGGTCAGTGAGAAGTCCAGAGAGATGGAGACGAGGGAGGCGGAGTTCTCGAACACGGCCTTGGAAACAGACAATGCCGCGCCAGTCGCAGGGAGCTGAGGGAGTTGACGAATCCCAGCCGTCCAATGCACCAAGTGGATCGTCGAGATTAGACTTGAAGGACGTTAGTGCTTGGATCTCGGCGGTCAACGCCGTGACGGAGCGCGATAAGGCGGTGAACCAGAGCACGGCGGCGAAGCAGAGGAAAGTAGCCGTTGACATGGATGAGATGATGAGTTGGTGAAGTTTTAGGAGGTGCGCTTGGGGAGCGGATGCTAGTGGGAAGCATAGCTAGGAAAGAGTGATTGACAGAAGCATCGCCATATGTTGCGGTTTATAGTAACAGTGTGGTGTTGTATTGTTGCGTAGTGCGCTCTCTCTTTCTCTCTACTGTTCTCTCTCTCTCCTGGGGCTGTGTTTGTTGTGTTTTCCTCCTCCCAAAGAACTTTTAAGAGAGAGAGAGAGGAGGGGCTGGGAGGTTGGCCTTTTTTGCACTTGGTAAAAACCTCACTCATGTGGTGTTAGCAATCATTAAAAGTCACACTTTGTGTTTTCTTATCATGAAGATTGTGATAGACTCATTAGTATGGTATTTTTGCAAGCTCACTTCAGTGACTTGATTGTTGATGTTGATGATGTTTTTTTAAAGAAAATTGGAAAAGTTATGCTATGTAAAGTCGTTTTTGCAAAAAAAACCTTTGAAAGTGAAAGTGTGTATGTATATGGGACTGGACTGGTCCACTAATATGGATTCAACTGTTCACTCTGGCTCAACGCACATCTATATAATCTTCATGTATGTATTATTCATATAAAAATTTTATTTTTTTTAATAATTTAAACTAATATATGATTTTATTAAAGATAAAAATAATAAAATTATTTAATTATGATTGTCAAATCAATGATCTATATATATATGGATCTAAAAAATAAATAGAATGGATTGTCAAATCGATACGCGTGATAAAAATCGGCTAGACCACTAGTCTACATTAATGAACTATAGAAAAACCAGTTTCTTTATATATACACTATTTAATTAGGGTTCAAATTTCTCTTGGTTGGGGAAGAGAATTAGAGCCATCTAGCTTGGATTTCATATGATCATTCATTCTTTAGTTTTTTGTGTGTACATTATTAATGAAAAATTAAATTAATTTAATAATCATATGATTTTAGAAGCAAGCTTGCCTTGGATGGTACATTTTATATGACTATGGCCCCCCACTCCAAACCCGTTTCAATGATCCGAAATGTTTTTGTTGAGTCTCTCAAGCAAATTTTCCATATCATTCCAAAAAAATGATGAAATATCAAGAGCTGCTTGATCAAATTACACTTTTTCTATAAATAAAAAAAACAAGAAGTATGATTTTGAAAATAAATCATTTATTTTATAGAAATATAAACCAATCATATATCTACCAATCCCCAATAAATTTAAATTTTTACATAAATAATTTACTTAACAGGACTTACAAATTAAATGATTCAAATCACTAAAACAAATTAAAAATAGACCCACAACCATGCAAACTTGACCCTATGAAGGCAAGCTTGACTCGTGATTTTATATTAATCTTAAGAAAAAAGGATGACTTCTAGTCCATTATTGTGAGAGAACAACTCCTCTCTAGTACTTGATTTGATTGGTTACTATGAGTCATTTACGTTATTTATATAAAAAATTAAATTAATTGAATATCGATAATCATTTGATCAAATTACATTTGTTATTAGGTGAATATTTTGGATCATCAATATGTGCCTAGGTGGGCCCACAGTGGATCGGATTGATCATCCTCATCGCCAATCTGATCATGGACTAAGAAAAATTAATCTGTACTTTAAAGCCATACATGTTATTTATTTATTAAAAAAAAATTACATATGATAAAATCATATAATTATTATCAAATCAATCTATTTCTATTTTTTATTTATAAATAATCTACACATAAATTCAGAAAATAAACAAAATGTATTAACAAAACAAGTTCTATGGTGGGCCTACAAGAGGTAGATTGAACTCTCCGGTCCTTGACTGGGAAAGAAAAACCTCAATCTTGATTTAAACTTGGTATAATATAAATTACACTTAAAATATTACTAAAATAAATTTTTTTATTTTTATTTTTTCTGGTGCGCAATATTTTATTAAGAAAAGAAATTGAGTGTGGTCAGCCAGGTTGTTAGGCTTTCATGTTGTGGGCGTGCATGGGATAACTGCACTTTTAATTTCTCACTTCCAAGTCGTGACCCTTTCAAGTCGTGACCTTTACAAGACTTCTAACCTGACTGCGATAGATTGAGCCCCCATAAAAAAATAATAAAATAAAATAAAATAAAATAAAATAAAATTGGTTACCAAACCAAGCTAAACTTTAAGTCTCATCAAATGGGTCGGTTATATAAATCATTCTTCTCTACTTGATTCTATTAACGGCCATTTAGTTAATCAAATTCAAGATATTCATATCTCTATTTATTACACTAGTTCACGTCAATTTAGATCTGTCCATGTTGGGATCTAGGATCCCGCCCAAGACCTTGTAGAAATTATACCAAGCAGAAAAACACACCCACACTTAAGGAGACACCATATTTAACGTGGTTCGGCCTCAATGCCTACATCCACGGGAGAGTAGCCGGTTATCACTATAACAATGGAGAGATTACAGAAAGATTACAATAGAGGAGGAGCTCACACTCTCCTCACTCACCCACTCACCCGTCTCTCTCGCTCACACCGAGAGAGACGGTCTCTCCGCCTCACATCTCTCACTCTCTTTGGTTGCTCTTGCTCTCTCTCTCTCTCATTTAACTCTCCTCTCACCCTCTTCATTTATACACATTAAGATGGAGGTGGAGAGGCTGGCCTGCACATGGCCAGCTGTCTTATGCGTTGGCTTCACATGGCCAGCTTGTTCTAACATGTTGCAGCACATGAGAAATGATCACCCCTCACATGGGGTGATCTCCAACAAATCACCCCCTCAACCCATGTGAGGTGATCCACAGCACACACTGCTGCTAATCTTGTCACGCCCAAATTCAACATAGTCTACATCTCCTCACTGAGACGCTGCATCCCTTGAAAGCTAGAGATAATACACAAGAGATACAAGAGGAAGAGGGAATCCTACATCCTCAACTCAACTCACATCACTCTCTGATTTGGAGAGAACCTCTGCTCCTATCTCCCACGGATCTCTTCCACACTTCCTGTCTCGGATGTCTTCAGCATAGTCTGCATCTCCTTACTAAGATGCTTGCACCTCCTGAAGCTAGAGATAATACACCAGAGATACAAGAGGAGGAGGGAATCCTACATCCTCAACTCAACTCATACCACTCTCTGATTTGGAGAGAGCCTCTGCTCCTATCTCCCATAGATCTCTTCCACGCTTCCTGTCTCGGATGTCTACACCTGCTATGCTTGAACTTGCGCAACCAAGATATCCGACACCCCCTGATTGGATGTCCTGCACCCTCTACTGGGATGCCCTTGACTGTCATGCCATATCTCGCAGGACAAGTCATTGGAGCAATAGAAAACTCGTTGTTCATCAACGTCCTCGGTCTTCTTTGCTCGGAGCTTTTCCTCTGAACTATCAGCCTTTGCCCTCTGCACTTTTGAACAACCTCCTAGCATTTCTACATACGCTTGTTGTTTGTGCTTTTGCAGTCCCTGATTTGCTGTCCAGTAGATTGATGGTTGACAGTAGCTCCATCTGTCAAGGCATCGTCAGCTATGCAATTCCTTGCATAGTGCTCGGTCTCTCTGCGTCGAGCTCGCCTAAGAGATCCGCATCAACTTTATCCTCCGTTGCCATGGAACTCAAGAACCCACCATAAAGAAAAAAGACTTGCCACTCATTGGCGCGCACTCTTGCGTTTTATCCGTCTTAATTTCTCTATCTGGCAGTTCCTGTGAACTTTCAACAACCCGCTGCTGCACACTCCTCTTGCGCCTCTGTACGATACTCTACCGTACCCTTGCACTGCTGCACGTTTGCATTTGTGCTTCTGCACTTAGTATGCTCCTCTGCAACTATTGTTCTACACGTCCACATACCACCACTACTTACTCGTATACAGTAGCTCCAACAGCCATAGCATTTCCTTGAGCCTGAACTGGTTGCCAAATCATCTATCCGTCGATGAATGGTCTTTTTGATTGATTGAACCAGATCTTCTAACGAACTCCGGAGATAATCATCTCTGCAATCCTCTGATCACCCCTGACCAATCCTGATCTCCTTTGATTTGCCATTTGATCAAGCCTGATCTCCTCTGGTCTTCAATGATCTATCTCAATCTGTATCTGGTTGTCCAATCTGGTCAGAATCTGCCCATTCTAACCTCTTTAGTGAATCCGCAATGTTCCACAATATCCGGCAACCTTCCTTCGAGTATTGAAGATGACAAACTCCCATGTTTTGACAATCTTTCCAAACCGTTCAGAATTTCACTATTCTGACCTCGCGGTTGCGTCCGGAACGGTCCGTTTAGCTAGGACCAACCTTCGCTGCACTTCCGGGAACCTCACTAAAACATTTCCCCAAAAGTTGGACCATACCACAATTTTCTGAAAATTCTGGGCCAAATTGCAATTTTCAAAAGTTTAGGGAATATTTCGTGTTCCAACAGAATATTCCGTCCATTGCACCTAACGTCGTCTTTCCCGTTAATCTGCCTTCTTTTTGCAGAAACTCCGATTCCAAAATCTGACCGTACGGATGTGTCCAGAATACTCCAAATAGTTGGAAAGCACTATTGGATCGCCAAAAACGGACTCCGAATGGCTTAGATCTAGCCAAAACATTTTGTACGCCTCAGATCTGCGGCTAAACCTTAGCCGCGAAGCACTGGATCCTTCCTCATGCGGCTACACCTTAGCCGTGTCGCACTGGATCTCTTCTCCGAGTGCTGACGTATCAGATGACGTGGCACAACGCGATGGCGTGGTGATGACGTGGTCTGCCACGTGGCGATGACCTGGCTGCCATGTGGCCTGACTGGGGTTGCTGACGTGGACGGACACGTGGCACTCCTTGCCGACATGTTGCCACGTGTGCTGATGCGGCTTGCGCGTGGAGGACACGCGCTGTCCGCAGTCGCCTTCTTCCTTGCGCCGCGCGTGGGACGCGTGTGTGCGACTGTTCCGACGCGCCGGTTGCCTTCTCGGCGCGTGGAGGCGCGTGGTGAGACTAGGACCCACGCGCCATCTTCAAGAGGCGCGTGAGAGCGCGTCCGACCTCCTCTGGTGGTCTGCTTTACATTTTTGGACTTCTCTCGTCGAGCCCTTGCTCCTGGTATGCTCAGAACCTGATTTCGAGCAATTTCATTTCTGGGCAGTTTCGAAAATCACACTGTTTTTGTTCCGAAACGCACCGACGAGGCTCTGATACCAATTGTTGGGATCTGGGATCCCACCCAAGACCTTGTAGAAATTATACTAAGCAGAAAAACACACCCACACTTAAGGAGACACCATATTTAACGTGGTTTGGCCTCAATGCCTACGTCCACGGGAGAGTAACCGGTTATCACTATAACAATGGAGAGATTACAGAAAGATTACAATAGAGGAGGAGCTCACACTCTCCTCACTCACCCACTCACCCGTCTCTCTCGCTCACACCGAGAGAGACGGTCTCTCCGCCTCACATCTCTCACTCTCTTTGGTTGCTCTTGCTCTCTCTTTCTCATTTAACTCTCCTCTCACCCTCTTCATTTATACACATTAAGATGGAGGTGGAGAGGCTGGCCTACACATGGCCAGCTGTCTTGTGCGTTGGCTTCACATGGCCAGCTTGTTCTAACATGTTGCAGCACATGAGAAATGATCACCCCTCACATGGGGTGATCTCCAACAGTCCATTCCCCTAACACTTTCATCTACTGTCACTGTATTATATATCTTCACTACTACCTCTGTTGGCCTCCGTTATAACCATCTCAATCTATTCTCTCTTAACTTATCTTCTATCAGTACTACTCCTATCCATTCACGAATATACTCACTCCTAATTATGTCTAGTCTTACCACACATCCACCTTAGTATCCTCATATCAACAATACTCATCTTATTTACATGTTTTTCTTAGTTGCCAAACATTCTGTCCCACTGGTCTAATAGTCATTCCATAGAATTTTCCTTTTAATCTAGTGCGTACTCGTTCATCACACAATACTCCAGACATAGTTCTCCACTTGAGCCACCCTACCTTAATACTATGGACTACATTCGCTCCAATCTCCCCAACCATTGTGATAATCAATCCTAAATAACGAGCATGTTCATTCTTAGGTAGTTCTTGGTTCTCAATCTTCACTTCTCCTCTGCTTCTATTTTTACTATTACTAAAATTACATTTTATGTACTCTATCTTAGTTCTGCTTATCCTAAACCCTTTAGATTTAAGTGCTTCTCTCCAAATCTGTAACTTAGTGTTAACTATTTATCTAACACGATATCATCTGCAAAAAACATATGCCATGGCACATCATCCTAAATAATTCTTGTCAACTTATCTATAGCTAAAGCAAAAAGATAAGGACTTAAGGTTTATAGCGGCTTGGGTTAAGACCCGACCCTTTTATATTCTTTGGTCTAGGATTCAGTACTCATGATTGTTGTTTATACTCCTTGTTGTCTTGTTGTAATGTGGGATTGGTTGTTTGGAGTTGTTGGTCATGTTTTAAACTGGTTAGGAATTAGAATTTCAAAGAAATTTATGTTTGTTTGTTGTTGAGCTCGCTCGAGCAGTTTTTCTTTCGTTCAAACAATCTTTGGTTCTTCCTAGTATCCGTGTTTGCAATCTAAACTTCTAAGAGTAGGGTGTTCTTTGCTCGAGCCATGGGTTGGTCGCTTCAGCGGTATTCTGTGTTTGACGCTTGAGTGATCTCTTTGCAGATCTAAACTACTAGAAGAGGGTCATTGTGCGCTTGAACCATGATTTGGTCGCTCGAGCGGTTCTTTGTGTCGGACGCTCAAGCTATATTTTGGTCGCTCAAGCGGTCTATGCGTATATCAGTATGGGAAAAGGATCTTTCCTTTAACTTTTTGATCTCTCTATCTCTAAAAGGTAACTTTATCAAATTTCTTTACTCTCTATCTCTCTAGTTTTTGTTAAACACCCCTATACACTCAAATCCATTGGTCTCACTGCTGTAGTGTTTTAGGAAAAAATGTAGAGCTCGTAGAGGTAAATATTCTAATCGAAAAAGTTCTAGTTTTTGGTTCCATCAAACTTGGGTCTTGTTCTTCTCTCCTTCTAATTTTGAGGTAGGGATTTTCTTCAACCTCTTTGTATAATTCTTAACCTTGTTATATGTTCCTTGAAAGTATAGTGATTTAGGAGTTGCGGATTTGATTTAGGGTTTGGTTTTTGGAGTATAAAAGAGGAGCTTTCAAATGGGTTCATGGGAAATGTTGTGAAAATGAGTATATTGTTATGCTGTGAAATATGGAAAATCTCTCCTTTAAATGTGTTTTGAAAGGAATAAATGTTTTTTTTAGAAATCTTGAAAATCATTGGTTTTGAACTAAATAAAGAGGGAAAAAATGTTGAGATTTTGAAATAATAATATAAATATACTTATTGATGATAATAGTGGAGTTGAATATGTATTATCACTCTTCTATTGAGACTTTGAAATTTATATTTATTGCTTGGAGATTTATCTTTGTATAGAGATATTTATTTTGGGCTATCAGTGGATGATAACTTTAATTGTTGTAGAAATTGCATAAAGATTAGGTTAATTGAGACCAATTACTCATACATCTTGCATTGAATATTGTTTCATACTTATACATTGAAAATGTATCGTTTTGAGAAAAATGGGTGAATACCTTGGTGAATCTAGTTAGGGGGTGTAGTTGTGGCGTAATCTATGTTGGCTTGTGTGTCCTTGGTGAAAGTCTAGAAACTCGTGTAGTTAGGTGTTGATCATTCCAATTAGTATGGGTAAAATGACTTTGGTAGTGCCTATATAGCCTACTAACAGACATGTACTTAGAAATTCCCAGTGTGGTGTATTCACTGCCCTATTTTTTGATTTAAAAAGTATTGTTTTACGAATTGACTTATAATCATGGCATTGCATTGTTTTGAAAGAGAAAGTAGAGATGGCAATCGGAACCTAACCCGACAGGGACCTAATCCTCCGACCCGAATTGAGTGGTTATTCCTCGAAAAATACCCCCGACGGGTCGAGGATGGTATTAAAAATTGAATCCCCGATGATATTCTGGCCGGGGACGGGATACATGTTTCAGTCCCGGACCCGGCTCGGCCCGGCCCCAGCCCCGATCCTCGCCCTGGTTCCCCTCCGATGTGAAATTACTATTTTACCCCTGTTTATATATATATAATATATGTGTATAGGGTTTGGTTTGAACACTCGGTCTCACTCACACACAAACACAAAGCTCTTTCTATCTCACGGTCTCACCGCCGCTATTAGGGTTTCGCCTCCCTATCAGTCTCTTGGTCTCTCTCTCTCTCTCTCTCTCTTTATCCCATTTATCTCTCTTCTGTTGTCGCCGACCACCACTCCCGTAGCCGCCCAATCGCCATAACTACCACCTTCGCAGCAGCAATCTCCTCTGCGAAACAACCTCATCTTCTCTGGTTCGAACACACACAGCCGCCCTATCGAACACGTACAACCGATGAAGATCCAGATCCATAAGCTCAGCTGCTGGAGTTGCTTAGCTGCAAGATCTGATCTGATCCGTGTGTAAAAGATCCAGATCCACCACCATCATTGCCCTATCTCATCTCTCTCGCCCTAACAATTTCAGATCTTTTTTTTTTTTTTTTTAAGTTGATGATTGTTGATGATGATGATTGATGATGATGATGAAACATTAAAAAAATAAATAAATAAATAAAAATTGTTCATTATACACTTTGATTTAATTTTTGTTCATCAAACATATATTTTTTTAAAATATGTTTTCATTATACAATCATTATCTGTTTTTTGTTTAATCTTTTTTTTATTTGATCTGTTTAATCTATTTTTATTTGATATGTTTCATTATACACAAATTTAATCTGTTTTCATTATTATACACATCTTTTTTCAATTTAATCTGATTTACACATTTGTTGTTGTTGATGATGATGATGATGTTGTTGTTGTTGTTGATGATGAATTGCTGTATTTTTTAAAGCTTTTTTTTTTTTTTTTGCCGGGGAATGTTCGGGGTCGGGAAACCCAATCCCCGTTAGTAGGAGGAAGGATCCTCTCCTTGAATCCTCTCCTTTATTCTCTACTTGATTGGTTATTGGGTCTATTTTTGAGCTCAATTTCGATGATCCAAACCGTTCACATTTTAGAATTTATCATGTATATCATACTTGTAAAAAATTGAATTGATCGAATATCGGAAGAACTAAAAACCATTTATTTAAAAAAATTTAATAAACAATTTTATTGTTTAATAAAACTTTTAGTTCACGTGATTTTTGATATTCGATCGACTTAATTTTTTACAGGTATGATATACATGACAAATCCTAAAATGTGAACGGTTCAAATCATCAAAATTGGACTCAAAAGTGAGCCCAATAACCTATCAAGTAGGAAGTCAATGAGAGGATTCAATGAAAGAATCCTTGCTTCGTTAAGGGGCAGGGGTGGATTCCCCGTAGGGGATTGGGGCCGAGGACAGGGAAAATTCGACCATCGAGGATCAAGGACGGGGAGTGTGATCCTTGACCCCACCCCGCCCCGCCCCGTTGCCATTCCTAAGAGAAAGTGTAATATTTTGGTGAATAGCATGCATATGCATTCATCATATGAATTTGTGAAGCATTATACAGTGTGTTAAGGTATTCTTTACTAGACTTTAGCTCACCCTATGTGGAAACCAACTTTCAAATGCTGATAATATGCCTTTGCCAATGACTTAACTTGAAAGGATCGTGGAGCTAAGGGCTCATTTGTTTTTGTATTGCAAATATCTTTTGTACAAATCTCGAGCTTTTTATTTATTTTGGACTTGACCCACTTTTATGAACCAAGTATTGTCTTGGAAATATATAGCCATTAAGGCATGAATTTATCTGTATTTCCTTTCATTTCTATTTTTGCGCTATGTATTACATGTAATAGATTCAAAATTTAGTATTTATGAATGTATAATGCATGTGACACCTTTTATAATGTTTACCAGAGAATTAATGAAAGACCGTTACCTTACTAATTTTCCGCATAGATGGTGTATATTATAAGTTATTTTGTTGTTACATTTTTTGGGGCATTACAAGGTTGATCCTTGGTTTAACCTCACAGTAATTAAAAATTCACTTGTCTCTCCAGTAGGCGATCTAATAGTGGTCACTACACCTTCATACATGTTCCTAATCACATCAATATAACCTTTTGTCACCATTTTCTTCTCTAACACCCACCAGATTATATCCCGATGCATTCTATCATATATTTTCTTAAGATCAATAAAAATCATATAAATATCTCTTTTCTTTTCTCTGTACTTTTCTCAAAAGATAGATCGCTTCCATTGTTGACTTACCAGGTATAAATTCAAATTGATTCTTTGACATCTCAATTATATCTTGCAATCAATGTTCCATCACTCTCTCTCTCACACTTTCATTATATGACACATCAGTTTGATTCCTCTATAGTTGTTGCAATTTTGAACATCTCCTTTATTCTTATAAATTGGCACTAAAATACTCTTCTTCCACTCCTCTGACATTTTCCTAGTGTAACAACCCTCATACTGTTTACCGATTAATGACTGATTGATTACCGATTACTGTTAAACTGAGATCGAATATGAAAAGTAATTGAACTGACTGAAATACTGAACTGATTGATTGAAATCTGAAACTGATTGGTTGAGTGTATCTATTTGAATTGCATGTCTATCTGTTGCTTAATTCATTATCTGTTTATGTCTTTATGATTGAACTGCTAATTGAAGGCCTTATCGGCGGCCGAACCGGAAATCGTTTAGTGTTTCATGATCATCATAATTTATATGATTTTATGGTATATTTATCTGAAAAGTGATTTGGTATGATTAAATTAGAGTAAAATATGTTAAATTGCATAGGTTGGCTTTAATTACAATCATGCCATCTAGTGGCCACTATCTAAGACCACATTTGAGACTTGTATACACCTAGACCAACATTTTGCTCAGCTCATTCTTGTCCATAGCCGAATTAGAGAGAGAGAGAGAGAGATAGGAGAGAGAGCTTGAGTTCTTGAGATTTGGCTTGGAGGTTGAGAGAATTGAAGGGATTCTTGCATCTTTGGACTTCTACACTTGAATTCAAGACTTAAGGTAGACCATTGACCTCCTTCATTGTGTGTTTGAGGTTAATCTTGCATGATTCAAGTTAAATTAAAGAGCTAAGGCATGTTTTAGTCTTATCATGTTGAATTAGAGCTCAATTGTTGCATGCATGTGCATATTGACAAGTTTTGAGGTTGTAATTCACCATTCCTCACATGCATGTTCATAATGTTGTTGTAATTCATGTTGTCATCATGTTTTTGAAAGATTTGAGCTCATTTGAGCTAGCATTGAAGCTTGAAAATTGTTTTTAAAGTTCATGCATGTCATGGTTGTAGCATGTTCATGAAATTTGGTTTGAATTTGGATTTAATTAAACACCCTTGGGCTTCGATTTACCAAATTGATCTTTGAAATATGTAATATTATGTGTTTACAAGTGTTTTCCAGGTTTTTAGCCCAAGAGGATTGAAAATTTTGCATTTAAACTTGATTTTGAGCTTGAGGTTCAAATCTGGGATTTCCAGATTTTGGACCTACGCTCGAGCGAGGAAGTCCACGCTCGAGCGTACACTCTGTGATCGTGCTTTCCGTTCGAGCGAGAAAAGTTACGCTCGAGCGTGAAATGGGTGCATCCAGTACTTTGCATGAGTTCACAGTCCGCTCGAGCGAGGAAACTCACGCTCGAGCGAGGACTTGTGTCTTACGCTCGAGCGAGGGTCGAGCGAGGGTCGAGCGTAAATTCTGAGCATCCAGTATTTTTACTGTAGCACACAGTCCGCTCGAGCGACGGAATTCACGCTCGAGCGGAGCTCCTTTGTCTGCATGTCCGCTCGAGCGTAGAAAGCCATGCTCGAGCGAGACCCCTGTTTTCAACAAATTTTGTGAAGTGTTCAAAAGTGCATCTTTGCATCCTCTTTCCATCATAGGCATTCCTAGGGCATATTTAAGGCATCTTAAAGAGGGTATAGATGTAGAACACACCGAGGCAAATTAGGGATTAAATTATTATCCTTCCCCAACTGCGAAACTTAGTGTGTGTTCAATCTGTTAACTGTATAGGGTTGGCATCCTGAGGAGACGCTCTAGTTCACTGTAGCCCAGAACTCTGTGAGTAACAATTGTGTAAAGATATGTTCAAAATGATTATCTTTTGAATACTGAACTGAACTGCTTACTGAATTGATATTGATTACTGAATGAATGTATGTCCTTTATTTCTGAACTGTACTGTGGCATTCTTAGCACCTACTGTTTACTGTTACTGTTACAGAGATCTCTGTCGGTTCCCTCGTGGAACCATTACTGTTTACCGATTGATGGCCATCATTACTGTTCGGTCTTTAAGACCTACTGCTTACTGTACTGTTATGCTAATGGATGTACCATATATGACTGATTGACTGTAAGACTGAAATACTGATTTAATGAACTGTTTTCATTACTGTAAGGACATTCATTCTAAACCTCTTTACGCATTATGTTATTCATTGGGCTTTAGCTCACTGCTCATATATATATGTAGGTGTACAGGCACCGGATCAAAGCTAGAGGCGTCGGGGTAAACTCCAGTTTTGTCAAGCCAACCAATGTGCCTCACTACGAGGTTCCGAACCTGCCAAGCTATGGCTTAGGGGTGTTTTTATTTCCCCGTCTGTCTCTATACCGTTTTGTAACACTGTATAGACTGAACGTTTTGCACTAAACTGTTTATCGGGGATTAAGTCCATGTTCTGACTGCTTGTATATGATATGCATACTGTTTTGTATCGTTCTGTATAAATGTATGAAAAATCTTTTGGCATACAGACTGTCACAGCTCATTGGGCATTGTTTATTTACTGTATTGGCTTCCGCCAAGCCCCTGTACTCTGTATTATTGTATTACTGTATAAGCAGGCCTTCGGTAGCCTAGGGTTACTGGCTGGTTACGGTGCTAAACCCATAGGGGCGGGTTTGGGACGTGACACCTAGTCAACAAAATCTTGCTAAATAATCTGGTCAACCAAGCAACCCCTTTTTACCCAAACATTTCCAAACTTCAATAGGGATATTATCGGGTCCTAAAGTCTTATTCAATTTCATCTTTTTAAGTACAATTCCACCTCAAAGTTTCTAACCCTGCAATAGAATTTGCAGTATTGATTTTCCTTATTACTGGCTATTTCCTCCTATTTTGACCTTTCTCCATGTTCGTCATTTAACAACTTTTCAAAATAATTCTTCGACCTTTCCTTAATCTCTTCATTTTTCACCAACACCTTAGAATCCTCACTCTTAATGCACTTAACTTGATTAAAATTTCTTATTTTTCTCTCTCTTATCTTAATAAGTTTGTATATTCTTTTCTCTCACTCCTTACTATCTAGTCTAGTTTACATAGGTCATCATAGGCTTTAGTTCATAAGATTTTCAGTACATAAGTTGTCTTAAAAACAAATATACATATATATAAATTACTGGGTTTAGTCCAACCAAGCTGCACACCAAGACATTATTTGGCATCTCTTATATTAACATACTTTTATATTTTTTTTTTAATCTTTTTTGGGTCACATAATCTCCCTATTTTTTTTATATATATTTTTTCATAAAAATTCAAAATATAAAGTTATTTAGATCATTCCAAACACCCTCAAAGTAATCTAAAAAGATTTGCGTAGCTTATGATAAAAACATCTACCATTATAAATAGAGATTAGTCCTTGAAACAAGAGGAATACTTAAAACTCTGTTTACAAACATTCTTGATTCTAGATCATTTTTGCTCCACTGAACTGGTTGGAGTATCCTTCGGCGGACACCAATCGATCCAACAGCACCAATAATGTCTTGTTTTGCAGAGTCGTGACACATTGTTCATTTCTTTATTTAACTCTTCGTCATCCAAGTGTGTTACTTTTTTCACCTCATTTACAAGGTTGATTTGGTTATGTTAGGCCAAACCATTTCTAAAGCGATGACAAACAAGGTAAAGGGCAATTGCGGTATAATAAGTAGAGAAATAATCTTATTTAGGGTAAATTTGACTCAATTGTGGTATACTCCTAAAAGCCACACCCTTAAAAAAACTAAATAAAATAAAATAAAAATCATATACACTAATCATTCATGTTTTCTTATAAATTTTAAAAAATTCATTCTCAAATTATTATTTTCATCTCATAAAAAAATTAATAAAATTACTAAAAAGGCCACACCCCAAATGAGGCATTAACCTAAGCCAAACGGAAAAAAAAATATAATCATTTAATCAGATTCTATAAATCATTTTCTCTCTTTTACAATTTTCATTTGTTAAGATACCTCTTTTTGACTATAGATTATAGGAAAATTCTAATATACATCCTTTTGAAAAGGGTGTACATTTTCATCTTTAGTTAGGATCAATTTTCTTCTATAGTTATGACATTATTTTAGTTATAACTCACGAGTTCTTTAATTATGACTCATGTTATGTTTAATTATGATGTATTTTTTTTAATTATGATTCAGAATATTGAAATTATGCCATTTTTCCTTTAGTTATAAGATGCATATAGTACACACCATTTAAAGAGTTTGCATCATCGTGTTTCCCTAGATTATAACCTAGTATATTTGATTTTTTTTTTAATTTAATAATTTAAAAGTCATTTTATCATTTGTCACCACCCACACCAATCATCATCACCACAGGCCACCCAACCTCTAGCCACCGTGGCTAGTGACCTTCTTTGGCTATCATTTCTTGTTTGAAAATCACCTTCGGCCACTGTACGGGCAAAGAAAAATCACGTACTTGTTGATAAAGAAAGCCAACGAAGAAGATGAATCAGCACCACCACGCTATCGCTATCTATAAGACAAAACACCCCCAGCCGTAGCCGGGGGTCCTCCGACGCCCAAGTCAGTCCTCCAATATTATCAAAATATTTAATGGAGTAATTCATAAAGAGAAATTGCGTACCTCAACCCATAAGGGTGTTGCCTATTTATAATATCCAATGACTTACCTCTCAAGTAATTTGAATGTTCCAGAAGTCCTATCCCAAACAATCTCTAGTTGTTCAAGACTTCTATATCAATAAGATTTCATATCCTGATGAGTTTGGCATAACATAAAACACTAATGCAGTGTTTGATAAGAATTTGATAACTATCATATACATGATAATCCATAACCATGCCACGTGGCAATACCTAGACCCACATAATTCTTGTCGTTATTTTTATTCCCTCTCAATTGCCCCCAAGCTTTCATTCTCTTTGAACCCAGTGAAAGAGTGGAAGCTTTCTGTTGTTATAATAAAAATAGCCGTGTAATAATGTCTAGCTAAAACCATACATAGGTGCTAGGGCTTATTCCAAAATGCATAACTTTATTAGGACTTATTTAAAAAATGCCTAGCCTTGCTGAAACTTATTCCAAGAATACCTAACCTCGTTAGGACCTATTCCGAAAATGCCTAGCCTTGCTAGGACTTATTCCAAGAATGCCTAACCTAGTTAGGACTTATTCCAAAAATGCCTTGTTAGGACTTATTCCAAGAATGCTTAATCTCGTTAGGACTTATTCCGAAAATGCCTAGTCTTGTTAGGACTTATTCCAAGAATGCCTAATCTTGTTAGGAACTACCAAAACACTAACTTGCTTATTGGCAAGCAAAACCTACTCGAAGGAATCCCACTGTTGGACAAACCACCAACCTGCTCTACAAAAATTTTCAAAGTTGGTCGAACCTGCCAACCCATTTTGCCAAACAAAACCCGCTCGACAAAGATTTTTTAAGTTGGTCAAACCTGCCAACCTACTTCGCCAAGCAAAACCCACTCGACAAAGATTTTTTAAGTTGGTCAAACCTGCCAACCTACCTTGCTGAGCAAAACCCGCTCTACAAAGATTTTCAAAATTGGTCGAATCTGCCAAACTACTTCACCAAGCAAAACCCGTTCGATAAAGATTTTTCAAGTTGGTCAAACCTGCCAACCTACTTCGCCAAGCAAAACCCGCTCAACAAAGATTTTCAAAATTGGTTAAACCTGCCAATCTACTTCACAAAACAAAACCCGCTCGATAAAGATTTTTCAAGTTGGTCAAACCTGCCAACCTACTTCGCCAAGCAAAACCCGCTCAACAAAGATTTTCAGAATTGGTCAAACCTGCCAATCTACTTCACCAAGCAAAACCCGTTCGATAAAGATTTTTCAAAATTGGTCAAACCTGCCAATCTACTTCAGCAAGCAAAACCCGTTCGATAAAGATTTTTCAAGTTGATCAAACCAGCCAACTTATCTCTTGCCCAAACCAACTTGGCAAAGAGATAAAATTTGTAACCAAAAGGTAGTGTAATTCATATTGCCCCCATGATCCATAAAACGCGAACTCCATCTCAGCATATTTGACCCAAATAATAGTCTTCATCCACGTTTGGTATAAAAACTCATATTTTCAGATAATAAAAATATGATATAATAATTTGACCTTCCATGTATTCGTGGTCGAAATAATAATGGATAAACTCCGTGCTCCATAAATGATCAAAATTTAGCATAATAAAATATCTTCGTCCGCAGAGTAATAATGCATAAAATCCATACTCCGTAAATAATAAAAATTCAATATAATATCTTGCCTAGGAAGCTACTGTCTTTTTGCCATGACTTATACTTTGATTTATGTAACCATATCGCAACTCATCTATTTCTTTTTCCTCCGTTGAGTTGTGTCAATCCTCTTATGTGTACGATTAACTTTACATCGAGCCTAGAAGCAACTCCGGAAAACAAAAACGAGTGTGTACAGACAAAATCTTGAAACTGGTTGCATGTGACTTTGCTAACGTTGCTTTTCGTCATATCCGCATACACACATTATACTTCTATATATATTGAAATAGCAAATCTTTGATAGAGCCTTATGAATGATGACCCTTATAAAAGCAGTGGCTTAAATCCATGTAGATTTGAAAGCATATTTATACAAGAACACTGTATTTGTTTTTGTTGTTGATGAACTCCAACATAAAAGTATGTATTCAGTAAAAAACAACCAATATCATGAACAAAGCCCTCCAAGAAAGTTTACCGTGGTTTATTAATTATCTTCGTTGAATTTCATCGTTTCCCACAGACGGCGCCAATTGTACGGGCAAAGAAAAATCACGTACTTGTTGATAAAGAAATCCAACGAAGAAGACGAATAGCACCACAACACAATCGTTATCTACAAGACAAAACACCCCCAGCCATAGCCGGGGGTCCTCCGACGCCCAAGTCAATCCTCCAATATTATCAAAATATTTAATGGAGTAATTCATAGAGAGAAATTGTGTACCTCAACCCTAAGGGTGTTGCCTATTTATAATATCCAATGACTTACCTCTCAAGTAATTTGAATGTTCCAGAAGTCCTATCCCAAACAATCTCTAGTTGTTCAGGACTTCTATATCAATAAGATTTCATATCCTGATGAGTTTTGCATAACATAAAACACTAATGCAGTGTTTGATAAGAATTTGATAACTATCATATAGATGATAATCCATAACCATGCCACGTGGTAATACCTGGACCTACATAATTCTTGTGGTTATTTTTATTCCCTCTTAGCCACAATTTTCAACGACCGACCACTATACCTGACCATTGGCAATCTCATTTGATTACCATTTTTTACAATCGACAACCACTTTCAACCACGGCCAATCACCTCTTGTGTTTAACAATAACCTTCGACCAGCACCTCTATGTGGCCGATAACTATCTCCGACTACCATCTATGATCACTGACAATCACCTCTCATTGGCCACCCCTTTCACTTGTTTTAAGAAAAAAAAATTGAAACACACTTGTATCGTACCAAATATATATATGTTTTGTTTTTGTTTACTAAAATAAATAAATACATGTGTAATGTTTATTTGTAAATAATAAAAAAAATAAACTATAAATATTGCCAAATAACACCTTAACATTTCTTTTCTTTCTCTTTTTACATTGAAGGTCATAGCATATGAGAAAAGTAAAATCTTGCCAACAACAAAACTTGAAGCCTTCACCTCTTAACTGGGCTAGTCCCAATCAGTTTCCTCTAAAGAACTTTACCTACCAAAGTAATTCTCTTGCTATTTTGTATAATGCCTAATTACATAAACTTTTCTGTGATTCTTTTAAATTATATCGGCCCTGTTTGGTAGGGCTTATTTCTAGCTTATTTCAGTTTTTAGCTTAATTTAAGTTATTTTGATGTGTTTGGTTCAACTTAACAATACAGCTTATAGGCCCTGTTTGGTAGGACTTATTTCCAACTTATTTCAGCTTTTAGCTTAATTTAAGCTATTTTGATGTATTTGGTTCAGCTTAACAATACAGCTTATAGCTTTTTGTAAGTCAAAAATCAACTTATTCTTTGAGTGGGGGAGGAGAAACTTAATTTATAAGTCAAAAATCAGCTTATGTTCACAGTTATAAGCTATAAGCTGTTAAACTATAAGCTATAATCATTTTCCCACAGCTTTACCAAACGGGGCTATAGCTTTTTGTAAGTCAAAAATCAACTTATTCTTTGAGTGGGGGAGGAGAAGCTTAATTTATAGGGGTACTTACCAATTAATCCTATTAACTAGACTTATTTACCTACAGGTCCTAACTAATAAATTTAACATTATAAAAATAAGAGAGTGATAAATTTATCACTAAAAATTTATTTATAAAAATAAGAGACTGATAAATTTATCACTATAAATTTATTCATAAAAAAAAAAGACTGATAAAATTTATCTTTATCATTTAATAAATTTATCAAATAGGACTTAATGGGTAATAAGTCTTCAAAGTAGGACCTATTGGGTAATAAGTCTCCAAAGTAGGACCTATTGGTAGTTTACCCTAATTTATAAGTCAAAAATCAGCTTATGTTCACAGCTATAAGTTATAAGTTGTTAAGCTATAAGCTATAATCACTTTCCCATAGCTCTACCAAACGGGGCCATCTTGTACTTTCCTCTGTTAGAGCTGATGCTCCGGTAGAATTTAATGGTTTGCACCAATTTGAAAAATGTGCATATCTCTTGTAGGAGAAGTTTTTTTAGTGGTTTTGGGGTGATTTGGGAAATTTGTTAAAAGTTAGTTTTTTGATTTTATTTTTTTATCCTTTTGTGTATAAAAAATGTGAGAGGTGATATGACTCAAAATGAGCTAAAGCTAAAAGTTAGGTTGCCAAATTGCCTCATAATCAGACGATGCTTAAGAATATTATGATTCATAAAGGTGACGAACTCACGATTTTATATTAAAATATAAGGACAATTACATTACAATGATGTCAGGAGATATTAATTGCACATTAATAAAAAAAAATATAATTATAATTATTAATATTTATATAGTTTTTTTTTATTGATTTGAAATTTGTTTTCAAAAACTACATTGATGTGTAGTTTTCCCTAAAATATAAGAAAAGAACAAGAGGATTAATGTTTGATGGGGGCAATGACACGTGATGTCTTGAATCACCTAATAAATTTTTCCCATGTAGCCATACATAATACAACAATAGTGATACAAAATGTTTTAAACACACAATACACAAATATGAGACAAAGAATATTTACATTTTTGTAATTGCAAATATATTCTGTTTTCCAATACATTTCCATAATAATTTTTATTTTTGTTTTTTGGATCGACCTTAATAGCTAGCTGCCTTGTGTACGCAAAGACAAATTGTACTTTTATACATCAATGTGTCTCCTCCTCTAACTGTTGAAGATGACATGTCTATGGAATTTGTTAATTTGCATTAAATTGAGGGTTGGGCTTCTTTTCAATTCATGATCGGAGTGAAGAGTATTGTTCGGCTCGTGGGGACTCACTACAAGTCTCGTTTTGATAATCCGAACGTTCAATGTGTAGAACTCGTTGAGTATTATAAGTCTGTAAAAGTCACGGTGATCGGATATCGATAGGTATCTCATCAGATCAGATTTTTATCAACCGTTTATTTTTTCACTCTATATACAAAACTAATTTGATCACGTAATTATTGATATCCGATCAACGTGTTTTTTTATAAATATATAATACTCAACGAGTTCTACACATTAAACAGTTCAGATTATCGAAACAAAACCCGTGGTGAGCTCTCATAGGCCCAACAATACCCTTCAATCCAATCACAGACTTGAGGGAAGTCAGCCCCTTTTAACATGCAATGTCATAGGTCTTACAAACAACAATCCTAAGAACTGTTAATAAACATCACAAAAGTTTATAAAATCAAATCTCAATAAATTTTTCATATATTTCAAAATATTTTTATACATTTCAATACATTTTAATATATTGTGTGGATGTTAATTTTTGACTTCACAACCAAACAGATCTCCTGCTGAGATCTAGAGAACTTAGTTGGAGAGCACGTAGTAAAATAGATTAAGCCAATACCTGCCCACAGAAAGACAAGAAATACCACGGTGGCTCATCTACCCGAGGGCACTCTAACAATTAAGTCAGTCAACAATCTCACAAGATCTCAACTCAATCAACAGTGTATGAGTAAAAGTATACCTTAGACTCACGGAAGTGCTTTACTTTTATAGCCACTAGTGCCCTCGTCTCCTAGAAGTCTCAATTTATAAGACTCAAGCACAATGCTTATTTCGGACTCTTAGTAAGATGAACTCCTTAAGAGTCTCATCCCTATCTGAACTAAGCGTCTCACTTATTTAGGACTCTTGTCCTCTATCCAAATATCTCGAATTCCGGTATTACCACACCATATCTCGGCAATACCACAATCATCTCGGTAACCTGGCTCGTCCACGTGGCACCTCAGCTAACACCTCAGCCACGTGGCACGACCTCAAAAATATGTCCCCCATACTGTTTACACACTTTTTCAACACTAACCAATTTTTCTTTATATGCCTTTGAGGAATAGTAACACTACAAACTTTTAAATCTTAGTAAAAAATTTATGGTAAATTATGTAGATAGTCTTTATAATTTGTCCCTTTTGTCATTTTGGTTCTTTTATTTTCAATTCGCTCAATTTTGTTGTTTAATTTTGAATTTTGTCTCAATGTGATCCAATAAAAAAAGTTGGTTAGAATTTCTAACAGAAATTACACACGTGGATGGCATGTGATCCTTTGTAAAGGACAAAATAAACATTTTACTTTATCTCATCATCTCCATCTCTATCTTGATCTCCATCTCCTTTCACACTTTTTCTGCAACAAACAAACTGCCATCTTCGACGACTCGCCGTCGTCGTTGCCAGAACCAGTAGCCACCATCACCTTTCCAATTCCACCATCTGCTTGTTCCTTCTCCCTTCCTCTACCACCGCCAACATTGTTTACAATCGACACCACCATTGCAACCACAATGAAATCAAAAACAAAAATCAATCTTTCAAGCATCAATTACTTGGATCTGTTAGCCAAAAAGAGAAAAATAACTATGAATCAGTTGTTGCCTTCCGCCGCCTTGCCCCCTTCAAGCCTTCTACCGCTTACTTCCCTTTCCCCAACCCCTTATATCGCCCTACTCCTCCCACCCAACCTTCAATGCAGCCTTTTTTTTTCCATTTCCCATCTTCGAATGTCGTCTCACTCTCCCGTGCTAACATCTGACGTGGTCTTTTTTGCAATTCCCACAACCTTCGACGTTGCTTCATTCCTCCACCTGAACCTCTAACGCCGCCTTCTACCCCTTTGACGGCGACTCCCCCTCCCTTCTCAATCTCTAACGTTGCCTCCTTATGTTTGCTCAAATCCTCCACGCTGCCTTCTCTCTTTTTCTCTAATGCTATGTTTGGATTGAGTGATTTGGAGAGAAAAGAAAAGAAATAGGGAGATATGTATTTTTTTTACTTGTTTAGATAACTTAAGTGAAGAGAAATGAGAAGAAATTGAGAGAAACTCATTTATCTTATAACCCTCATTTTCAATCTTTTTAAAAGTGGAGAGATTGAGAGAGAAAAGAAACTAATATTTTCATAATATCAATTTTGTCCCTGTAAAAATAAAATAAATAAAATGATTGAAAATATAAAAAGATTATTTTGGTAATATAACATAAAATAATTCTTTTTTTTTTCTTATAAAATCTAACCAAATAAGAAGGAAAGAAATCGCAATCATTTCATTTCATTTATTTTTTATTTATCTAAACAAGAAGGAGAGAAATCACAATCATTTCATTTCATTTCTTTTCTTTTATAACTTAAGTAATCATTTCTTTTCTTTTTTCTCTTACGTTCCCAAACATAGTTTAACCTCTTCTCTTCCCTCTTCCTGAAAACTATTATATTGTTTTGAGTGAGTGAACTCATAATAGCTCACCTAGTTTGATGGGTTTCGGGCAAATGGACCATTTTTCCCTTCAAAACACGTGCGTGATTCATATGCATATTCCCGTCAAAAATATTAATGGTGGTTATTGATTGGATTAAATTGAAATAAAATTTAAAATTAAAAATAAAAATTGAACAACTCAAATTGGAATAAATTGAAAATTGAAAATAAAATTTGAACAAATTAAAAATACGAAGACAAAAATGACATAAGAGACAAAGTATAATAACTATTGATGTAATTTATCCAAATTTTATCTAAAAATATTGATGTGTGATTCAAATTGATTCTAAGACCTCATTAATCAATAGGCTTAAAAAATCAAAAAGTTATTGCAAACTGTTACATCACTCATTTTTTACACATTTTTTTTATAAAAAAAATTAAAAAAATAAATTCCAAAATGAGTCATAAATATACATCCGCAATAAAATCTCAATCTCACATCTGCTTTCATATTAACCATAATTCTGAGAGAGTACTGCCTCATGAATTTTCTTTACAACATATAAGTGGGGATTCTATATTGGGTAAATAGCATTGACACCCTCTTTATATTTTTTAAATTACATTGGGTTCCCATTTTATTTCCTGAAATATTGTTACTGTTCCTATTTTAAATCGTAAACCACGTTTGGCAATTAGTTAAAGGAAAAAGATTTTCCTCCCGAATGAGCCCCGCCCCTAATGCCCCGAGAGAGAGAGAGAGAGAGAGAGAGAGAAGATCGGGGAAGAGGATCGGGGACCTCCCGCAGCTCGTCGCCTCGCCGGCCGCCGTCGCCCGCCGCTCGATCGTCGCCTGCCGTCGCTCGTCGCAGCAGCTCCGCCGATCGCGTCGCCATGCCTCTGCCTCACCTCGCCTCTGCCTCGCCTCCCTCCTCTAGTTTTTAGGCCCCCTCCAGTCCCTCCTCCTCCCCCTCCCCCTCCCCCTCCTCCCCCTCCTCCCCTTCCGTCTTCTTCTTTCTGCTCCTGCTTCTGCTGAAAAAAAAAATAAAAAAATTACAACCACGAAACAACGTCGTTTCGTGGTTTCGGGACAGTCGGGGTAGCCTGAATTCGAGGTCCCAATCAATTCTCTTAGTTAAAATAGTCAAAATAGTTAAAAAGTTAAAATCAATACAAAAAAGTTAATTTATTCCTTTTAGGGCAAATTACACCGGTAGTTTTTATATTTTGCTCCTTATGTTATCTTGGTCCCTACACTTTCAATTGATTCAAATTTAACTCTTAATTTTAGATTTTGTGTCAATTTAGTCCAATTAATAATGCTAATAGTATTTTTGATGGAAAATTATCACTTGATTGGTTAAGATTAACTCACTGAGTTCATCAAATTTATAATTTTACTCTTAAAAATATGACACATGCCATTTATATGCGTATTTTTCATACAAATTACCAAGAGTAATTAGACCAAATTGAGACAATATTATAAATTCAAGATCAAAATCGAGCCAATTGAAATTGTAAGAACTAAAATGACAAGATCACAGTACAGGGACTACCATCGTAATTATCATTCTTTTTAATTTTTTACACGTATTTTTATAAAAATCAAAAAATCACTAAAAATAAAAAACTAATTTCCAAACGAATCCTTAGTATAACAAAATAAAAATGTTAGCGACACCAAATTTTTTATCAAACACTCATTCTGGTAGAAAATTTTATGTACCTAACATTGCTCATAACAAAATCCCCTTGTTAGTCGATCGTAGCATTACTTGTATACAGGGGAGTTAGACCTTATATAATTAAACGTGTGACCAATTATCGTAGCATTACTCAAAGTAAATTGAATGATGTTGTTTGGGCCCATGGGGGCTACTATGGGTCTCATTTCAATGATTCAAATTATTTATGTTGTCAGACATTTCGTGT
>JAPPVO010003749.1:0-27498 GCA_030407325.1 Camellia japonica | reverse complement strand
CTAACTTTTGCCTGGGTCGCCCTTCCGGTTTTTCGGCCCAGCGAGCCTCTCAAAGGGTAAAAGTGTAGCTTGATCCATGCCAAATGGTTGTACGGTTTTGAAGCCATCCGTATCCAAGAGTGGCTGTTGATTTGCAAGAGGACTCACTTCGACTCTTCGAGCACATCGGACATTTTTTGCCCCTAGTTCGAGGGGTGCTTCTCTGATCTAGCTTTGCAAGCTTCTTCTGATGAGGTCTGACCTTCTTGATCTGACTTTCCTGGCTCTTGTTCGAGGGCTGCTTCAAATCTGGCCACACAGGCCTCACATTACGGTTGACCGTTGAACATTCTGAATTCAAGTTCAAGGTTTGAAAGCAAGGGGCTGCAAGTCTCGAGGCTGAGAGCGATCCTAAGCTGCACAATCTCAAGAGCGATTCCACACAGGTCTTCGCAGGACCGCGCAAAACATTTTGTTTTTGAAAATTTTTAAGAAAGCGACAAATCGCTCGCGCTGAAGACAGTGTAGGACCAATCTGGATCAAAGCTAGGGTCCTTCCCAGTACTCACACTAACAAGCATGATTTCATTCATTAAGGGCTTAGCATGCCTCTCTTTCTCTCAGTTTGATCAAAGTTTACAAATCCTGAGGAATTCCTTCCTCTTCGTTTTCACCCGCAGTGTTCAAAAGTTTTGAAAAACTCAGGTCATGACAATGACTTCAAGGCATAAGAGAGCAGTGGAATGCACTACCATTTCATTCAAATCCCGGCACAACTAGCACACGTAGAAGCAAATGCGAGAGTGTAAAAAAAAAAAAAAAAAAAAAAAAAAAAAAAAAAAAAAAACTGCTGCTGTTTCATTCAAAATCTGCTGGCACAACTGGCTCCCCGACAGAAACAGACTCAAACAAAAGACAAACACAAAACAAAATGATGATGCCCGAGGTACACCCCCCCCGGAATCACCCGACCTTTGTACAACAGGACTGACTCGATACAACAAGACAGACCCTTAATCAAAAGACTGACTCAAAACAAAGAGATAGACTCAAACAAAACAACAAGATTGACTCAATACCCAGTCAGAATGTAGCATTCGCCAAATGCTCAAATCAGTGCCTGCCATTCCATACCTGGAATAATCAAGGGCCACCCGCAGCTGGTTCAACCCCTGACCACATCACATTATCCCCTCACAAGTTCACTGATCAAGTGCCGATAGACTTTGCAGGACCTGGTGCGGCAATGACCCCTTTGTCAAACAGATCTTGTACATCATGGCGCAGACGAAAGCAACTGTCGGTGTCATGACCGGTTTGCTGATGGTAGGCACAGTATTTAGTCTGGTCATGCTTTGTAGGGATAGGATCGGGTAGGGGCCGTTGTTCCAACGGTTTCAAATGTCCTTCCCGGAGTAAGACCTCTAGAGCTCTTTGAGCTTGACAGAGGCATATGAAGTGGAGTGAAAACCCTCTTGACTCGGGGTGGATATTTGGCCGTCTGTGAGTTACTCCCGGACGCACCGGTGAATGGGGTAGCCTTTCTTGATGTGGTGGTAGTGACCATGCCCACTTCAGAAGATCTTGCAGTTGCATCACCACTGGTGCACATTCGACTGCGTGGTTTCGACTAAACTCGCCGTGCCTCTTTCTCCTGGTCAATAAGGCCCTGCTTCATGGCATCCTCGATCTGTACTCCCATCTCATGCAAATCTGAAAAGGTAGGGAGGGAGCACGATCATTTTCTGCATTAGTTTGGGCTGGAGGTTGCGCACAACCATCCGTATTTGATCCTTATCCGTTGGCCTAATGGTCATCATTGAGGCCTTGGCCCTCCAGCGGGTTACAAAGTCAGAGAAGCCCTCTTTCGGCTCTTGCCTGGTCGTCTCGAGATCACGGGTTGTGATCTCGATCTGGGTATTGTATGAATATTGTGCGACGAAGGCCTCGGCCATCTCCTCCCAGCTTCGTTTCACTGAATCCTCCAATTTGGCGTACCAGATGGCCGCGATACCCGACAGGGTCCTGCCAAAAAGGGAGAGCTTCTGTAATCTTGTCAGGCCCATGGGGCGCAGAACATCTGAAAACAAACTCAGGTGGACCATGGGATCTCCTGACCCGTCAAAACGGTCGATGTGAGGCATTTGAACCTGTCCGGCAATGTCACCACCGAATCAGTATATCCATCTCCAATGTCCGGGATGGAGTTGACTCCCTGAGATTTCTTAAACATCTTCTCAAGTTTGCTCAATTTCAATGCCGTAGGGTCGACCTCGAACTCGAAGGGAGAGTCTGGCAGATTGGTAGGTGCTTTGGATAGCTGGGGTAAAATTGGGGCGGAGCAGCCCTACCGGAATGTCCGTACCCTCCTGGACATTTGGCGTCTCCCCAGGTGCTGGAGCTCCTGCTGGGGGAGGAACTTGTTGTGAAGCAGACGCGCCGCTTTGCTGTTGCAACCTAGTGATGAGCTCGGCTTGCTGAGCCATGATTGCAGCCTGCTGCTTGGAAATTCCGCTTGGCGGACAGCGTCCTCCTGCATGAGCTTCATACTTTCTTGCATCTGACGCATCATTGCCTCCATCCCTGACGTGTTCTGCTGATCCATCTGACTGACTGGTATATCTATCCCTGCAGTAGAAACTGAGACTCAGCCTGACTGTTCACTGGTGGAGTGGATAAGGGCCACTGATCTGGTAACTACTGAACTGGTGATCTGTGCCTGACTGGCCCTCTTCACCCTGCCTTTGGTAAAGGAACACTGATTGCCCTTGAACTGAATCTCTGACCCGAAAAAGTCTATCAACACAAGTTCGGTGTACCCGGGGATATTGGAGCCCTCTGAAGCTATGGTTCCCAGACTACCTAGCAAAAGAGAAAAATGGACAGCATCTCAGCCTAATTTCACCTGAACAGATACGAGCACGTTTGAATGAGTGTGCCCTCTACTGAATTCTGCCCCCAAAATTCTGCCTGTAAACTGTTACCCTCAGGTAAACTGATTCCCCAAATACTAATGCCCTCAGGCTTGGTACCCAAAATACTGAACTGGTGCCCGCAGGCCTGATGCCCAAACTTGTAAACTGATACATGCATTCCTGTAGAGACGCACTCTAAAGCACATAACAAGCAAGTGAGAGCCAAAACACCCCTATGTTGGGGTAGGGTTTCCCTGTCCTATTTTGTCAGGAGCTAGGGTTTCACTACGCACGCAGCGGTTTCAAACAACCTATAAACGGGTAAGCAACCTGTCCTAGTTTGGAATGGTCACTATGGATCCGAATATGCACTAGGTCGAATGGTCAAAAGGGTGCCCCGGTAAAACCGGGGTTTGTGTTCCCATGCTGTCAGAGCCCAGAGCCGATCAGCCTTATGGACATGCCTTGACAAGACAAGCCTCCGGCAAATCGTTCGGGAATGGCATATGGCAAACACGGTGTCCTAGGCGCACCAATGCAAATGCAATGCAAAGAAACACACAAGTGTAGTCAAAACTAGATATCATGAGTTCGAGTCAAGTTCTCTAAATCCCCAGCAGAGTCGCCAGAAACTGTAGACGTCCCCGAACGCCCCGGGAGGGTTAAGTCCCGTTCTGTTCATATTGGGGTCACTACAGTTCAAGGACTCAAATGTCACGGTTCTTAATCTTGAACCAAAGAGTCCAAATCCGGCAAATCGTTTTGAAAACAGATTTTTTGAAAGAAGTGCCAAACATGGACTGCTTTGCCAGATACAGAGTCGCCACCTAAATGTTTTTTTTAATGGGAAATTTAGGAAACCCTGACTCGGTGCCAAAGGCCACGTGTCCGTCATCACCAAAGTTGCCTCGGCTCGGGAACTTGGGTACGATTGGGGAAGGTCACTTCGTGAGCACCCCCGCTCGCCCGATCAAAGATCGGCCTCTACTAACCATGATATCTGTTTTTGAAAACATTGTATGCTCTTATTCCGATTATTAGCCTAGGTTACTATGTGATGCTCGCACAGCAAATAAGTATAGACTGAGCCGCCTGAATTGGAACAAAACATTTCATGTTTGTTTGTTTGAAAATGGTTTGATGATGCTACCCGCAGGTAGGCTAAGACGCGGATTTGCCACCCTCAGGTGGGCTTAGAAAACATGATTTTGCCACTATCTAGTGGGCTTAAAACAAACATTTGATGAATTGTCCAATCCAAGTAACTCAACCTCCACCCACAGGCATTCAAGGCAGTTATATCACATAAGCACGTAGCCTCATGGTAAGCATGCTATCATGGCAATCACTCACACACATGCAAGGATGCTAAAGCATAAAACTCACCGAGTACTCCAAGCCAAAACAAAAATCTGATTAGAAATCATGCATGATCCTAATTATACAGAATTGCCTAATGCAACACATGCAAAGATGCAACTATAGCAGGCTCGGCTATTCTAAACATGGCATATGGAATGCTACAACTAACATGTATTCAATTTGAAATTGAAATACAAATGCAGTTTGTATGATGCGCCGAGCCCGGTGCATGCAAAACAGATGAATGATGCAAACATGCTGTCATACTGTATGCTAATTGAAATATGCCCTAATCTAACCATCATAAGCAGGTAAATAAAAGGGAAGAAAGACGTGGGTTGGAAGACATACATCACACTCACCCACACTTATTACAGCATTGCCCTCGCGCAGAGGGTCCGAATAAATAATACACAGTCCGAAATAAACAGTCCGAATAATATACAAATTCCTAATTAATTAACAAATTAACTAAGAAAGCTTTAAACTGGCATGCAAGCCAGGGGCTGCCTCGCTTCTGATAAATGATGTATGCTGGACTGCCTTTGCGCAGAAATCCACGGGATGCCCAATTTAGCCTCTGTTTGCAATGTTTCTCGAAATGCGCGCCAGACTCCGAAAAGTTGCTGATTCCTCATATGCTGCAACAGAGAGCAGGAAAGGGGCATAGCAATGTATTTCACAAATATATGCATGCCTCGATCCTCGTGCCACCAATCACGCATATCGATGCATGATGGCCGAGGAATCGGATTGCACAACTCAATATTGGGTGCAATGCAGGTGAATGCTACAACAAAACCTAACTCCATCATGGGTAATCCGGAGTATCGGCGACTTGGGAATTGAGACCCGTTCCGTCACTCGGAGTACGAAACGTGCCTCGTTTCCCGTGTCCGGGCTAACTCCTATCCGAACACGATGCAATATGCATGATATGCATGAAATGCAGCTAATATACAATCCTAACATGCACAATGCTATGAAATGAGATGTCTCGGAACGCGTGCCAGGCGGGCACGCAAATCGAGAAAATGATCCTAAAGCATAAAATGACATAAGCAATGCAATTGGACTTACACTAACATGAGTGGACCTCAGCCACACTCACATAAGAGGCCGTGAGATGAAAATGAGATGCCTCGAAATGCGTGCACACGGGCACGCAAACCGAGGCGGTGCATTAAAGCATGAGATGACATACACGATGCAAATTGGCTTTATACCAACATGAGAGGGCCTCAGCCACACTCACACGGGAGGCCGTCGGATAAAAAGAAGTGCCTCGAAATGCGTGCCCACGGGCGCGCAAACCGAGGCAATGCATACGAAATGCAAAATGACATGGAAATGATAAATTGGGCTTACACTAACATGAGAGGGCCTCGGCCGCACTCACATAAGAGGCCGTAAGATAAAATAAAAAAAAAGAGCTGCCTCGAAATGCGTGCCCACGGGCACGCAAACCAAGGTAGTGACATACAGGCATGAAAATGCAAATGAAACGTGGCATATGGTATATGAAAAATGCAAATTTCAGTAGCTAAAATGATGCACAAATAGCCCCCGAATTATGACAAAATTACACCCGATGCCCGAAATGCAATGTTATGCACCCGAAACGGCCTACAGCCCTACTAAACATGCACAATATGGACATAACATGTAAAACAGTAGCAAGGCAGCCCCTAAACTAGCATTTTTTCAGTACAAAGTATGGCCAAACAATGATCACAAGTATGGCAAAACAGCATGCAAAAATGGGGGAAAATAGGGGAACAATGAAACAAGTGATATGTACAATGCTCAAACTGAAAAATGCAGTTCTACAACATTAAAGAGGGACCAAAAATATGCACATTTACAAGAGATGACATCTCCCAATTCAGTATGTAGATATGCTTAACATAGCATGCAAATAAAGCCAAAAGAGAGCTATAACATGAGGTATCAAAAGGGTGCACCAAAAAGCCTTGGACCCTTAACAAAACATGAAGAATGGGTCATTTTAAGACACTTTATAAGCATGATGAAGGCTGAAAACAGAAGCCAAGAAAGCCTAACAAAGCATGCAATTTTACGGAATCAAAGATGGTATTACATGAAGTACCAAAATCATGCACCAAATGGCCTAAGACCCTAATAAAACATGAAGAATGGGTCATTTTAAGACACTTTCTAAGCTTGATGAAGGCTGAAATCAGAAGCCAAATAAGCTCAAAGGGGCATGCAAAATAGGAGTAGAACATGAATTCAAAGCAAGTGGCATGTAGAGCATGAAAACCAGGTTGAGCCCTTCTTCAATGTTGAAGAGGGGGTCAAAATAAGCACAATATCAGCTCATGAGATGCTCCAAATCAGATCACAAATAGACCAAATAAATCATGCAATTTTACGGTAAATATGGAGAATTACAAAGAAAGTGCATGATAGAGAGGCCAAACATGGTTGAGCCCTTCTACAATGTTGTAGAGGGGCTCAAAATAGGCCCACTAACAGTTTACATCAGGCTCAAAATCAGATCATTCATAATCCAAACAAAGCATGCAAAATATTGACATAGAAGATGCTATTGAAGCAAGTGTGCCATAGAGGGCTCAAACAGGGTTGAGCCCTTAATCAAAGATCAAAATGAGCTCAAAAGGGGACCACTTTAAGTAGGGGTCGAAGCTCAACACAATATGGAAATAGGGTTAAGAAAGGAAGCAAGAAAATGGTACAAAAGAGGGATTTGAGATTTACCCTTGAAGACAAGACTTTTGCTACCTCTTTGCTTGATGAAAGTTGCTTCTAAACCCCCAAGAACTCCTCCTTGCTGCTGTAAATGAAGTGGTGTTGGTGGTGCTTGGTGTTGATGAACAAGTGGGCTAGGAACTTGAAGGTTTTTGGAGCTTTTGAGGATGAAAATGGAGGCAATGAGAGATAGGCTCTTGAGAGAAAAGTTGCTAACCCTAACAAAGGAGCTCCTCAGCCCCTTAAATGGGCAAGAAAGGGATGTAAAAGGGGAGGGAAATGCACCCAAGCTTTCCCTCCCAAAATATCCCTCGGAGGCAGAAGATATTTTGAAAAACAGCTGGACAGCTGTAAAGTGCTCAAAAGGAGAAAGCAGGCCGGCCAGGTACTTTTCTTGAAGATGGCCGGCCAGCCACTCCCCATGGCCGGCCAGCCACTCCACATGGCCGGCCAGCCAGGGTCAAAAATGAAAATCACAATTACTGGCCGACCACCACTTTTTGGTGTCCTCCCATGTGTGTAGAACAAGGTTCCAAGGTTGGAATTTGGCAACTCTGAAACAGGAGTCACAACATTGGACTTGAAGGAGAAGCTCAAAAATGAAAGTCACAATTACTGGCCGACCACCACTTTTTGGGTCCTCCCATGTGCCCTTATCACAAATATGTGGTTGTGGTTGGAAGAAAATGGCCCCAGGGTGTTCAACATTAGCCCGGAAGTGAGCAAAACGGGCGCCGGAAGAGCATAACTGGTTATCTGAGATAATTGCTGGCCTCCCACCCTCCAGTGATCTTCCTGATACTAAAACAGAGGTACCTGCCAAAATTGAACAAAAACTAATGCAAAATGAATGCTTGGGGGCCAAACCGCGAGGTTCGGGGCCCCGAAAATAGGCGGTAAGCACCGAAAGTGGCGTTCAGCCACGAAGTGGGCATCTGAGGCCCCAGTGTCCCTCGGTATGACAAAACAGAGGTACCTGCCAAGAATGAACAGAAATCGATGCGAAATGAATGCTCGGGGGCCAAACCGCGAGGTTCGGGGCCCGAAAACCGGCCGTTAAGCACCGAAAGTGGTGTTTGGCCATGAAGTGGGTATCTGAGACCCCAGTGTCCCTCGGTATGACAAAACAGAGGCACTTGCCAAGAACCGGAGAAATCGGAGATGGTTGGGCGGTCCCGAACCGAGGCACACGGCCTGACGGCTCCGAAAACCGAGAACCGGGCTCCGAAATGGGCAAAATGGCCTACGGCCACGAAATGTAGCCCACGGCCACCGAAAGATAGCCTACAGGACTACTCCCTTCCCTCAGGAAAGAAAACAGAGAAAACCGAGTCTGGTTCGCAAACCGAGACAAGGCACAGAAGAGGATTCGGAAGTTCGGAGGCAGGGCGCACGGCCGCGACTCTGAGACTTCTGAATGAGCACAGTATGCAACATCACCGAGCGCTCAATCGGTGACGTCTGAGTCTTAAGGTCGGTCAAAAATGGGGTGTCTACAGTTGCCCCTCTTTGACAGAACTCGGAAGTCAAGAAGTGACGGGAGTGAATGTCAAAGCCCAGAGACGACCCATTTTTGATAAGGCCGAAGACTTAGACAATCATACAAGATAAACAGAGATATGTGTGCCCGCAGGCAGGGGCAAAATGCAAAATGATGTGCAGGGAGATTTTGATAATTGGACTTATACGCTACGCGAAGCTGGTTTGACAATTGGACTTATACGCTATGCGAAGCCGGTTTGAAAATTGGACTTATACGCTAAGCGAAGCCGGTTTGAAGATTGGACTTATACGCTAAGCGAAGCCGGTTATCACTCATGATCATGCAAAGAGAGCTGTAATGAAGCAATTATGCAAAATAAATGCAACATTTTAAGCGAATGCTAGGCAAGCAAGTAAACTCGGACCAATCTATGCCTCATGCAGAAAGGATGTAAGAAAATTATGGAATCTTCACGAACATGTGCGATAGATACACAAAGGTGAACAAAGTGTGATGGATACACTATATGAAGGGGAGTATGATGGATACACTAGGTGAGTGTGTGATAGATACACAAAGCGAGTGTGTGTGATTGATACACAAAGTAGGCATAGTGTGAGCGTGTGTGATTGATACATACACTAAAAGCGACCACAAAGTGTGATAGATGCACTATGTGAACAGAGTGTGATGGATACACTAAAGGTAAACACGAAGTGTGATAGATGCACTTAGTGAACAAGTATGATTGATATACTGAAGGTGAACACGAAGTGTGATAGATGCACTTAGTGAACAAGTGTGATTGATATACTGAAGGTGAACACGAAGTGTGATAAATGCACTTAGTGAACAAGTATGATTGATATACTAAAAGCGAACACAAAGTGTGATAGATGCACTTAGTGAACAAGTATGATTGATATACTGAAGGTGAACACGGAGTGTGATGGATATACTAAAAGCGAACACAAAGTGTGATAGATGCACTAAGTGAACAAGTATGATGGATATACTAAAAGCGAACACAAAGTGTGATAGATGCACTAAGTGAACAAGTATGATGGATATACTAAAAGCGAACACAAAGTGTGATAGATGCACTAAGTGAACAAGTATGATGGATATACTAAAAGCGAACACAAAGTGTGATAGATGCACTTAGTGAACAAGTATGATTGATATACTAAAAGCGAACACAAAGTGTGATAGATGCACTTAGTGAACAAGTATGATAGATATACTAAAAGTGAATGAAGTGTGTTAGATACACTGAGTGAAGCAAGTAAAGTGTGATTGATACACTAAGAGTGAATGAAGTGTGTTAGATACACTGAGTGAAGCAAGTAAAGTGTGATTGATACACTAAGTGAATGATCTCAAATGGAACTTCTTTGAATGAACCGTACATACAATATCATGCATGACTGAGAAAGAAACTTGACAGGTACAATGCATTACAATGCATGATGCTTAAGGAAAGCGATAAATGGACAAAACGGCGCTTTAGAAAGCGCCTCATGAGGTGAGTGGCGGTGAACCGCTCTACTCTGATGGGGGATCTCCCCTCGTGCTCTTCGAACACTTACCTTCAACTCACAGTACAAAGGTTCTGGAATGCTAACAAGTAATAACATCTGCATGTAGGAGCTACGGATGCCACTTGTCTTCCTGATCATACTCACAACTTTCCCTATTCTCCAACGGGGTGACAGACTAGGTTGGTTCAGTATCCAGAATTGAGGTGCATACACGCTATCTCAACCTATAGGGCTTCCATACAGATTTCAAGCCGAGGGCACGCCTCTGGGTATTTAAACCAGACTTTAGTCCCGGAAATCCCGAACCTTTATGTTCTAGGCATCAGCCATTCAAACTCTAGTTTCCACCGTCGCAGTTGGTCTCCTAGGAACTCATTGCAAACATAGCCAAGATGTCCCTGGCGTGAAACGGTACTCGAGAAGAGCCCTTCTGATTGCCATTTTGGCTTGAAGCAGACTTGATCTTGAGCTTGAGGTAAAGGCACACTCATACTTCGGAGCATTGGCAAGACCTGAAGAGGTACACACGAAATACGATCTCGAAGCTTACTGAAGTCGGAACAAACTCAGATGCCCGACATTTTCCTTTTTTGCTTTTGCTTTGCAGCCCGGAACCATTATAGCTTCAGATAGGTCCTGGTTCCACTGTTCTCATATGATCCGGGTTGAACCCTGCAGTTTTATGAAAGAACGAATACTGTTTTGAACAAACGTGGAGAACGGCATGGCACTCGGAGCACAAAATGATTTTTTTGAAATTGACGGTGAGAATGAGTTCTCGATTGGGTATTGAGCCTACGACTGAACACAGCACACCACAACTCAACAACGGAAAACAAAAAGGTAAACAACCTAAACACATCTATTGACACTCGAAACGACTCGAAACAAGAATCAAGACAGACAAAACAAAACACAAGGCTCAAATGTGCACAGGGAGCCTGTTTCACCGGGTATTATTTCCCACCCTTTTCTCATTTGTGATTCTCACATCACTCGGCCCTCAAGCTCTGTTTTTCTGAAAAAGCCCTTTTCTCACTTTTTCTCTCATCGCACATCTCTCTATTCTTCAATCTCTCATTTTTCATCCCTCCCCTAGGTGGTTGATAGATAAACAGCAAGTTGTGGGCTCGTGCCCCTAGCATTCTGCTAGATTCTTCTTCTTCTGCACGTAGCTAGTGAGTTTCTCCCACAGAGGGGCTGTGCTACAACTGGGTGTGTAGCAAATCTGTAGCTAACATCGATTGATGATGCTCTACTGGGGAGTTTGGACGTGATAAGATCTGTCCAGAGGATGGAGTGGGATATCTTGCCCCATTCCAGTTCGTGCTTCGCACTTGGCTTGATACCTTGTTGCTCGGAGGATGTGAGAGCTTTCAGCCTTTTTGCTAACTTCAGTTGTGCCCTCTTCTGGCAGGTAGAGTGCCCTTCCTGGCAAGTGCGTTGATAAAGGGGAAAAGACAGGGAACCTGACTCAACTGTGTCCCTAGTCAATCATTTTGACCATTTTTTGTTTTTGCTTTCTACTAAAACAGTTTTGACCAAAATGAGAGTTAGATCAACATGCTTGTTCGATTTTTTATTTAAAAATCATGCAAGTTAGGCTATGAGCATTGAAAATTTTCCTTTTTTGGGTTCAAGAAATGGTCCAGTTTTGGAAAAGATAGAATGATTTCTGAGAAAATAGTCAACCTTAGTAAAAATTCTCAAAAACTATTTTGCAAACGGCCATTGTTCAACGAGCATGAAACCTGCTCCTGAGATGCGCAACCTCGGATCCAAGGGAAAACTGCCCCGTGCTTGAAGAGAGCTGCATGGCAACGGAAAGTTGCCCCTTGTTTGAACGGCACCACAGCGCATTGAATGGCAACGGAAAGTTGCCCCTTGTTTGAATGGCGCCGCAGCACACTGAATGGCAACGAAGAGTTGCCCCTTGTTTGAATGGTACTGCAGCGCATTGTAGTCAGTCCTCAGAGCGATGATTGCAACCGTACTCTCGGATATAGAGAAGGCAAGGATGGTCAAAAACCATTACATGGACACAATTGAATTTGAATTGTTTTACGGCTGGACTTCAGAATGAAGTTGCCTACGTATCCCAAAGATGGGAATCAAGCCTCACGTAGTTCGGGGTTAAGGTACACTCGGGTATTTAACCTCTCCTTTTTATGCTCTAACTTTTGCCAAGGCGCCTGTTGCAGGTTTTCAACCTTGCGAGCTTTGCTTTTCTTTTCTTTTTCATTTCTTTTCTTTTGTTCTTTTTTCATCTTTTCTTTTCTTTTCTTTTCTCTTCTTTTTTTGCATTTTTCTTTTTCTTTTTTTCTTCTTTATTTTTCTTTCATTCTTCTCTTTTTTCTTTTTTTTTTGCTTTTCGTATATATTTTTCTTGCTCTAACTTTTGCCTGGGTCGCCCTTCCGGGTTTTCGGCCCAGTGAGCCTCTCAAAGGGTAAAAGTGTAGCTTGATCCATGCCAAATGGTTGTAAGGTTTTGAAGCCATCCGTATCCAAGAGAGTGGCTGTTGATTTGCAAGAGGACTCATCTTCGACTCTTCGAGCACATCGGACATTTTTTGCCCCTAGTTCGAGGGGTGCTTCTGATCTAGCTTTGCAAGCTTCTTCTGATGAGGTCTGACCTTCTTGATCTGACTTTCCTGGCCTCTTGTTCGAGGGCTGCTTCAAATCTGGCCACACAGGCCTCACATTACGGTTGACCGTTGAACATTCTGAATTCAAGTTCAAGGTTTGAAAGCAAGGGCTCAAGTCTCGAGGCTGAGAGCGATCCTAAGCTGCACAATCTCAAGAGCGATTCCACACAGGTCTTCGCAGGACCGCGCAAAACATTTTGTTTTTGAAAATTTTTAAGAAAGCGACAAATCGCTCGCGCTGAAGACAGTGTAGGACCAATCTGGATCAAAGCTAGGGTCCTTCCCAGTACTCACACTAACAAGCATGATTTCATTCATTAAGGGCTTAGCATGCCTCTCTTTCTCTCAGTTTGATCAAAGTTTTACAAATCCTGAGGAATTCCTTCCTCTTCGTTTTCACCGCAGTGTTCAAAAAGTTTTGAAAAACTCAGGTCATGACAATGACTTCAAGGCATAAGAGAGCAGGTGGAATGCACTACCATTTCATTCAAATCCCGGCACAACTAGCACACGGCAGAAGCAAATGCGAGAGTGTAAAAAAAAAAAAAAAAAAAAAAAAAAAAAAAAAAAAAAAAAAACTGCTGCTGTTTCATTCAAAATCTGCTGGCACAACTGGCTCCCCGACAGAAACAGACTCAAAACAAAACGAAAAGACAAACACAAAACAAAATGATGATGCCCGAGGTAACACCCCCCCCGGAATCACCCGACCTTTGTACAACAGGACTGACTCGATACAACAAGACAGACCCTTAATCAAAAAGACTGACTCAAAACAAAGAGATAGACTCAAAACAAAACAACAAGATTGACTCAATACCCAAGTCAGAATGTAGCATTCGCCAAATGCTCAAATCAGTGCCTGCCATTCCCATACCTGGAATAAATCAAGGGCCACCCGCAGCTGGTTCAACCCCTGACCACATCACATTATCCCCTCACAAGTTCACTGATCAAGTGCCGATAGACTTTGCAGGACCTGGTGCGGCAATGACCCCTTTGTCAAACAGATCTTGTACATCATGGCGCAGACGAAAGCAACTGTCGGTGTCATGACCGGTTTGCTGATGGTAGGCACAGTATTTAGTCTGGTCATGCTTTGTAGGGATAGGATCGGGTAGGGGCCGTTGTTCCAACGGTTTCAAATGTCCTTCCCGGAGTAAGACCTCTAGAGCCTTTGACAGAGGCATATGAAGTGGAGTGAAAACCCTCTTGACTCGGGGTGGATATTTGGCCGTCTGTGAGTTACTCCCGGACGCACCGGTGAATGGGGTAGCCTTTCTTGATGTGGTGGTAGTGACCATGCCCACTTCAGAAGATCTTGCAGTTGCATCACCACTGGTGGTCACATTCGAACTGCGGGAAAACGCCCGCCTAGGCTGCTCTTTCTCCTGGTCAATAAGGCCCTGCTTCATGGCATCCTCGATCTGTACTCCCATATCATGCAAATCTGAAAAGGTAGGGAAGGGGAGCACGATCATTTTCTGCATTAGTTTGGGCTGGAGGTTGCGCACAACCATCCGTATTTGATCCTTATCCGTTGGCCTAATGGTCATCATTGAGGCCTTGGCCCTCCAGCGGGTTACAAAGTCAGAGAAGCCCTCTTTCGGCTCTTGCCTGGTCGTCTCGAGATCACGGGTTGTGATCTCGATCTGGGTGTTGTATGAATATTGTGCGACGAAGGCCTCGGCCATCTCCTCCCAGCTTCGTTTCACTGAATCCTCCAATTTGGCGTACCAGATGGCCGCGATACCCGACAGGGTCCTGCCAAAAAGGGAGAGCTTCTGTAATCTTGTCAGGCCCATGGGGCGCAGAACATCTGAAAACAAACTCAGGTGGACCATGGGATCTCCTGACCCGTCAAAACGGTCGATGTGAGGCATTTTGAACCTGTCCGGCAATGTCACCACCGAATCAGTATATCCATCTCCAATGTCCGGGATGGAGTTGACTCCCTGAGATTTCTTAAACATCTTCTCAAGTTTGCTCAATTTCAATGCCGTAGGGTCGACCTCGAACTCGAAGGGAGAGTCTGGCAGATTGGTAGGTGCTTTGGATAGCTGGGGTAAAATTGGGGGCGGAGCAGGCCCTACCGGAATGTCCGTACCCTCCTGGACATTTGGCGTCTCCCCAAGTGCTGGAGTTCCTGCTGGGGGAGGAACTTGTTGTGAAGTAGACGCGCCGCTTTGCTGTTGCAACCTAGTGATAAGCTCGGCTTGCTGAGCCATGATTGCAGCCTGCTGCTTGGAAAATTCCGCTTGGCGGACAGCGTCCTCCTGCATGAGCTTCATACTTTCTTGCATCTGACGCATCATTGCCTCCATCCCTGACGTGTTCTGCTGATCCATCTGACTGACTGGTATATCTATCCCTGCAGTAGAAACTGAGACTCAGCCTGACTGTTCACTGGTGGAGTGGATAAGGGCCACTGATCTGGTAACTACTGAACTGGTGATCTGTGCCTGACTGGCCCTCTTCACCCTGCCTTTGGTAAAGGAACACTGATTGCCCTTGAACTGAATCTCTGACCCGAAAAAGTCTATCAACACAAGTTCGGTGTACCCGGGGGATATTGGAGCCCTCTAAAGCTATGGTTCCCAGACTACCTAGCAAAAGAGAAAATGGACAGCATCTCAGCCTAATTTCACCTGAACAGATACGAGCAACGTTTGAATGAGTGTGCCCTCTACTGAATTCTGCCCCCAAAATTCTGCCTGTAAACTGTTACCCTCAGGTAAACTGATTCCCCAAATACTAATGTCCTCAGGCTTGGTACCCAAAATACTGAACTGGTGCCCGCAGGCCTGGTGCCCAAACTTGTAAACTGATACATGCATTCCTGTAGAGACGCACTCTAAAGCACATAATAAGCAAGTGAGAGCCAAAACACCCCTATGTTGGGGTAGGGTTTCCCTGTCCTATTTTGTCAGGAGCTAGGGTTTCACTACGCACGCAGCGGTTTCAAACAACCTATAAACGGGTGAGCAACCTGTCCTAGTTTGGAATGGTCACTATGGATCCGAATATGCACTAGGTCGAATGGTCGAAAAGGGTGCCCCGGTAAAACCGGGGTTTGTGTTCCCATGCTGTCAGAGCCAAGAGCCGATCAGCCTTATAGACATGCCTTGACAAGACAAGCCTTCGGCAAATCGTTCGGGAATGGCATATGGCAAACACGGTGTCCTAGGCGCACCAATGCAAATGCAATGCAAAGAAACACACAAGTGTAGTCAAAACTAGATATCATGAGTTCAAGTCAAGTTCTCTAAATCCCCAGCAGAGTCGCCAGAAACTGTAGACGTCCCCGAACGCCCCGGGAGGGTTAAGTCCCGTTCTGTTCATATTGGGGTCACTACAGTTCAAGGACTCAAATGTCACGGTTCTTAATCTTGAACCAAAGAGTCCAAATCCGGCAAATCGTTTTGAAAACAGATTTTTTTGAAAGAAGTGCCAAACATGGACTGCTTCGCCAGATATAGAGTCGCCACCTAAATGTTTTTTTTAATGGGAAATTTAGGAAACCCTGACTCGGTGCCAAAGGCCACGTGTCCGTCATCACCAAAGTTGCCTCGGCTCGGGAACTTGGGTACGATTGGGGAAGGTCACTTCGTGAGCACCCCCGCTCGCCCGATCAAAGATCGGCCTCTACTAACCATGATATCTGTTTTTGAAAACCTTGTATGCTCTTATTCCGATTATTAGCCTAGGTTACTATGTGATGCTCGCAGCAAATAAGTATAGACTGAGCCGCCTGAATTGGAACAAAACATTTCATGTTTGTTTGTTTGAAAATGGTTTGATGATGCTACCCGCAGGTAGGCTAAGACGCGGATTTGCCACCCTCAGGTGGGCTTAGAAAACATGATTTTGCCACTATCTAGTGGGCTTAAAACAAACATTTGATGAATTATCCAATCCAAGTAACTCAACCTCCACCCACAGGCATTCAAGGCAGTTATATCACATAAGCACGTAGCCTCATGGTAAGCATGCTATCATGGCAATCACTCACACACATGCAAGGATGCTAAAGCATAAAACTCACCGAGTACTCCAAGCCAAAACAAAAATCTGATTAGAAATCATGCATGATCCTAATTTATACAGAATTGCCTAATGCAACACATGCAAAGATGCAAACTATAGCAGGCTCGGCTATTCTAAACATGGTATATGGAATGCTACAACTAACATGTATTCAATTTGAAATTGAAATACAAATGCAGTTTGTATGGTGCGCCGAGCCCGGTGCATGCAAAACAGATGAATGATGCAAACATGCTGTCATACTGTATGCTAATTGAAATATGCCCTAATCTAACCATCATAAGCAGGTAAATAAAAGGGAAGAAAGACGTGGGGTTGGAAGACATACATCAACTCACCCACACTTATTACAGCATTGCCCTCGCGCAGAGGGTCCGAATAAATAATAATACAGTCCGAAATAAACAGTCCGAATAATATACAAATTCCTAATTAATTAACAAATTAACTAAGAAAGCTTTAAACTGGCATGCGAGCCAGGGGCTGCCTCGCTTCTGATAAATGATGTATGCTGGACTGCCTTTGCGCAGAAATCCACGGGGATGCCCAATTTAGCCTCTGTTTGCAATGTTTCTCGAAATGCGCGCCAGACTCCGAAAAGTTGCTGATTCCTCATATGCTGCAACAGAGAGCAGGAAAGGGGCATAGCAATGTATTTCACAAATATATGCATGCCTCGATCCTCGTGCCACCAATCACGCATATCGATGCATGATGGCCGAGGAATCGGATTGCACAACTCAATATTGGGTGCAATGCAGGTGAATGCTACAACAAAACCTAACTCCATCATGGGTAATCCGGAGTATCGGCGACTTGGGAATTGAGACCCGTTCCGTCACTCGGAGTACGAAACGTGCCTCGTTTCCCGTGTCCGGGCTAACTCCTATCCCGAACACGATGCAATATGCATGATATGCATGAAATGCAGCTAATATACAATCCTAACATGCACAATGCTATGAAATGAGATGTCTCGGAACGCGTGCCAGGCGGGCACGCAAATCGAGAAAATGATCCTAAAGCATAAAATGACATAAGCAATGCAATTGGACTTACACTAACATGAGTGGACCTCAGCCACACTCACATAAGAGGCCGTGAGATGAAAATGAGATGCCTCGAAATGCGTGCACACGGGCACGCAAACCGAGGCGGTGCATTAAAGCATGAGATGACATACACGATGCAAATTGGGCTTATACCAACATGAGAGGGCCTCAGCCACACTCACACGGGAGGCCGTCGGATAAAAAGAAGTGCCTCGAAATGCGTGCCCACGGGCGCGCAAACCGAGGCAATGCATACGAAATGCAAAATGACATGGAAATGATAAATTGGGCTTACACTAACATGAGAGGGCCTCGGCCGCACTCACATAAGAGGCCGTAAGATAAAATAAAAAAAAAAGAGCTGCCTCGAAATGCGTGCCCACGGGCACGCAAACCAAGGTAGTGACATACAGGCATGAAAATGCAAATGAAACGTGGCATATGGTATATGAAAAATGCAAATTTCAGTAGCTAAAATGATGCACAAATAGCCCCCGAATTATGACAAAATTACACCCGATGCCCGAAATGCAATGTTATGCACCCGAAACGGCCTACAGCCCTACTAAACATGCACAATATGGACATAACATGTAAAACAGTAGCAAGGCAGCCCCTAAACTAGCATTTTTTCAGTACAAAGTATGGCCAAACAATGATCACAAGTATGGCAAAAACAGCATGCAAAAATGGGGGAAAATAGGGGAACAATGAAACAAGTGATATGTACAATGCTCAAACTGAAAAATGCAGTTCTACAACATTAAAGAGGGACCAAAAATATTCACATTTACAAGAGATGACATCTCCCAATTCAGTATGTAGATATGCTTAACATAGCATGCAAAATAAAGCCAAAAGAGAGCTATAACATGAGGTATCAAAAGGGTGCACCAAAAAGCCTTGGACCCTTAACAAAACATGAAGAATGGGTCATTTTAAGACACTTTATAAGCATGATGAAGGCTGAAAACAGAAGCCAAGAAAGCCTAACAAAGCATGCAATTTTACGGAATCAAAGATGGTATTACATGAAGTACCAAAATCATGCACCAAATGGCCTAAGACCCTTAATAAAACATGAAGAATGGGTCATTTTAAGACACTTTCTAAGCTTGATGAAGGCTGAAATCAGAAGCCAAATAAGCTCAAAGGGGCATGCAAAATAGGAGTAGAACATGAATTCAAAGCAAGTGGCATGTAGAGCATGAAAACCAGGTTGAGCCCTTCTTCAATGTTGAAGAGGGGGTCAAAATAAGCACAATATCAGCTCATGAGATGCTCCAAATCAGATCACAAATAGACCAAATAAATCATGCAATTTTACGGTAAATATGGAGAATTACAAAGAAAGTGCATGATAGAGAGGCCAAACATGGTTGATCCCTTCTACAATGTTGTAGAGGGGCTCAAAATAGGCCCACTAACAGTTTACATCAGGCTCAAAATCAGATCATTCATAATCCAAACAAAGCATGCAAAATATTGACATAGAAGATGCTATTGAAGCAAGTGTGCCATAGAGGGCTCAAACAGGGTTGAGCCCTTAATCAAAGATCAAAATGAGCTCAAAAGGGGACCACTTTCAGTAGGGGTCGAAGCTCAACACAATATGGAAATAGGGTTAAGAAAGGAAGCAAGAAAATGGTACAAAAGAGGGATTTGAGATTTACCCTTGAAGACAAGACTTTTGCTACCTCTTTGCTTGATGAAAGTTGCTTCTAAACCCCCCAAGAACTCCTCCTTGCTGCTGAAATGAAGTGGTGTTGGTGGTGCTTGGTGTTGATGAACAAGTGGGCTAGGAACTTGAAGGTTTTTGGAGCTTTTGAGGATGAAAATGGAGGCAATGAGAGATAGGCTCTTGAGAGAAAAGTTGCTAACCCTAACAAAGGAGCTCCTCAGCCCCTTAAATGGGCAAGAAAGGGATGTAAAAGGGGAGGAAATGCACCCAAGCTTTCCCTCCCAAAATATCCCTCGGAGGCAGAAGATATTTTGAAAAACAGCTGGACAGCTGTAAAGTGCTCAAAAGGAGAAAGCAGGCCGGCCAGGTACTTTTCTTGAAGATGGCCGGCCAGCCACTCCCCATGGCCGGCCAGCCACTCCACATGGCCGGCCAGCCAGGGTCAAAAATGAAAATCACAATTACTGGCCGACCACCACTTTTTGGTGTCCTCCCATGTGTGTAGAACAAGGTTCCAAGGTTGGAATTTGGCAACTCTGAAACAGGAGTCACAACATTGGACTTGAAGGAGAAGCTCAAAAATGAAAGTCACAATTACTGGCCGACCACCACTTTTTGGGGTCCTCCCATGTGCCCTTATCACAAATATGTGGTTGTGGTTGGAAGAAAATGGCCCCAGGGTGTTCAACATTAGCCCGGAAGTGAGCAAAACGGGCGCCGGAAGAGCATAACTGGTTATCTGAGATAATTGCTGGCCTCCCACCCTCCAGTGATCTTCCTGATACTAAAACAGAGGTACCTGCCAAAATTGAACAAAAACTAATGCAAAATGAATGCTTGGGGGCCAAACCGCGAGGTTCGGGGCCCCGAAAATAGGCGGTAAGCACCGAAAGTGGCGTTCAGCCACGAAGTGGGAATCTGAGGCCCCAGTGTCCCTCGGTATGACAAAACAGAGGTACCTGCCAAGAATGAACAGAAATCGATGCGAAATGAATGCTCGGGGGCCAAACCGCGAGGTTCGGGGCCCGAAAACCGGCCGTTAAGCACCGAAAGTGGTGTTTGGCCATGAAGTGGGTATCTGAGACCCCAGTGTCCCTCGGTATGACAAAACAGAGGCACTTGCCAAGAACCGGAGAAATCGGAGATGGTTGGGCGGTCCCGAACCGAGGCACACGGCCTGACGGCTCCGAAAACCGAGAACCGGGTTCTGAAATGGGCAAAATGGCCTACGGCCACGAAATGTAGCCCACGGCCACCGAAAGATAGCCTACAGGACTACTCCCTTCCCTCAGGAAAGAAAACAGAGAAAACCAAGTCTGGTTCGCAAACCGAGACAAGGCACAGAAGAGGATTCGGAAGTTCGGAGGCAGGGCGCACGGCCGCGACTCTGAGACTTCTGAATGAGCACAGTATGCAACATCACCGAGCGCTCAATCGGTGACGTCTGAGTCTTAAGGTCGGTCAAAAATGGGGTGTCTACACTGACGTTTTTCCCGTTCCCTGGACGTCCTACTTCCCGTGCGTGTGGGCTCGCGGCTACGATTCATTTCAGTGTCAAGTTCAGGCAATGTCCGCCCTTCTCCTTTGCTGTTGAAGAATAGTCTATTTGACATTCGCACTTATCTAACCTTCCGTAACAAACTGGTTAAAATTGAGTCTGAACACAATAAGTGGAATTACGGGTGCGAAGAACCCACCACATTTATTTCTAACTCATGCAGCGCCCTCAAGGCGATTTCATTAATGCTACTCCAAAAGCCCGATGTCGATAGATCTGTGCCACAGCCACTCATAAACTAATGATATTCGGCTTTCGGAGTCCACACTAGCTGGGGCAAGGGCAGATTTATTAATCTGATCAGCCAAATATCTAGGCTCGATGCCGATCGATCTGTGCCGTAGCCACTCCATGAACTAATGATATTTGGCTATTGGAGTCCACATTGGCTGGGGCAAGGACAGATTTATTAATCTGATCGGCCAAATATCTAGGCCCGATGCCGATCGATCTGTGCCGTAGCCACTCCATAAACTAATGATATTCAGCTTTCGAAGTTCATACATTGGCTGATGTAAGGGCAGATTTATTAATCTGATCGACTATTCGACGAGGTTAAATTACTAAATTGCCTGGTGTAGACACCCCATTTTTGACCGACCTTAAGACTCAGACGTCACCGATTGAGCGCTCGGTGATGTTGCGTATTGTGCTTGTTCAGAAGTCTCAGAGTTGCGACCGTGCGCCCTGCCTCCGGACTTCCGAACCCTCTTCTGTGCCTTGCCTCGGTTTGCGAACCGGACTCGATTTTCTCTGTTTTCTTTCCTGAAGGGAGGGAGAGGTCCCGTAGACCATCTCTCAGTGGCCGTGGGCTACATTTCGTGGCCGTAGGCCATTTTGCCCATTTCGGAGCCTGGTTCCCAGTTTTCAGAGCCGTCAGGCCGTGTGCCTCGGTTCGGGACCATCTAACCATCTCCGATTCCTCCGGTTTTTGGCATGCATCTCATTTACTCCCTTTCGAGGGACACTGGGGTCTTAGATACCCACTTCGTGGCCGAATGCCACTTTCGGTGCTTAACAGCCTATTTTCGGGACCCCGAACTGCGTGTTTTGGTCCCCAAGCATTCGTTTTGCATCGGTTTTTGTTCATTTTTGGCAGGTACCTCTGTTTTATCACCAGGAAGATCACTGGAGGGTGGGAGGCCAGCAATTGTCTCAGCAAGCAGTTATGCTCTTCCGGCGCCCTCCGACGCCCGTTTTTCTCACTTCCGGGCTAATGTTGAACACCCTAGGGCCATTTTCTTCGAGCCAAAACCACATATTTGTGTTGTACACACATGGGAGGACCCTAAAAACACATGGCCGGCCAGTAACTCCAATTGAACCTTTTGAACCCCTCTTTAAATTGGCCTATTCTCTCTCCTGTTTTAGAGTTGCCAAATTTGAACCACATGGTTGTGTTGAGAAGACCTGGGAGGACACCAATACCTGGTGGCCGGCCACTAATTCAATTTGGCCTTTTTGACCCTTGGCCGGCCGGCCATGGGGGGTGGCCGGCCGGCCACCTGCAGCAAAAGTGGCTAGCCGGCCTGCTTCCTTGGGATGTGTGCATTCCAGCTGTGCTTTGATTTTTCCCCAACAATATCTGATCCGGGGGACCCCTTTGGAGGGAAATAAGAGCTCATTTCCCTCCATTTGGCCAAGGATTCCTCTCTACCTCTCTTGTCTATATTGGTGTCCTCCCAACTCAAGAGAAGAGATTCCAAGAGTTGGCTTGAGCATATACATACACACAACTTCATTTCCTTCAAGTTTTGGTGCCATTTCTTCATCATCTTCAAGCTCTACCATCACAACTCCATTCCAGCAGCTAGGAGAGCTTTCCAGCAGCTAGAAGGCACCCATTCTTCAAGCAAGAGGCAGCCAAGACTTGTCTACAAGGGTAAGCTTCCATTTCCCTCTTTTGTAGCCTTTTCTTGCCTCATTTCTTAAGCATATTTGCTCACTGTTTTGGGCTCCGACCTTAACTGAAACTAGGTCTATTTTGATCCATTCTTGATGTTTGTTCAAGGGCTCAACTCTGTTTGAGCCCTCTATGGCACACTTGTTTCAATATCATCTTGTATGTCAATATTTTGCATGCTTTTTCTAGTCTATGAGTGATCTGTTTTCGAGCATAATGTAAACTATTAGTGGGCCTATTTTGAGCCCCTCTTCAACATTGAAGAAGGGCTCAACCCTGTTTGGCCTCTCTATCATGCACTTGCTTCACAATTCCTCCAATTTACCGTAAATTTGCATGATTTATTTGACCTACATGTAGTCTGTTTTGGAGCATGTCATGAACTGTGAGTAAGCTTATTTTGTGTCCCTATACAACATTGTAGAAGGGATCAACCTTGTAGGGGGTCTCCATGTTGTGCTTGTCTTTATATCCCTCTTTGGCCCCCATTTTTGCATGCTTTTTTAGGCTTATCTAGATTCTGTTTTCGGCCATCATCAGAACTGGAAAGAGTCATATTTTGATCTTCTTGACATATTTCATTAAGGGTCTTTTCTGGTTTGATGGATGTTTGGGGTACCTTATGTTATAGCCTTATGTATCCTCAATCTTGCATGGCATTTTTAGCATGTTTGCATACTGAGTTGGGGGGATGTCATCTACTGTAATTGTTCATATTTTTAGTCCCTCATCAGTGTTGTAGAAGGGTATTTTTCCATTTGGGCATCGTATGTATCACTTGCTTCAATACCCCTCTTGCGGAGCCATTTTTGCATTCTTGCTTAATCCTATGTGTGCTTGCTGTTTAGCCCTTTTTATGACTGAAAAATGCTTGTCTTGGGGCTGCCTTGCTACTTTATTTTCATTCCATGTCCATATTGTGCATGCAATTCATGGCTATAGGCCATTTCGAGCGCCTAATATTGCATTTCGGGATCATTCCATGCTTCGTGTGCACTTTGGCCATCTTTCGGGACTGTTTTCCCCCATATTTCAGTGCTGAAATTCCATTGGCGTGTTTGCATATCATTTTCTATGTCATTTCCTGCCTTACGGCCATTGCCTCGGTTTGCGCGCCCGTGTGCACGCATTTCGAGGCGCTTCATTTTCATCTGTTGGCCTCCTGTGTGAGTGTAGCTGAGGCTCTCTCATGTTAGTGTAAGTCCATTTTGCATTCTGTATGTCATTTTAGTCTCATTGCATTGCGTATGCCATTGCCTCGGTTTGTGTACCCGTGTGCACGCATTTCGAGGCATCTCATTTTCATCCAACGGCCTCTTATGTGAGTGTGGCTGATGCTCTCTCATGTTAGTGTAAGTCCAATTTGCATTGCGTAGGCCGTTTCATGCCTTTATGTCATCGCCTCGATTTGCGCGCCCGTGTGCACGCATTTCGAGGCGCTTCATTTTCATCCATCGGCCTCTTATGTGAGTGTGGCTAAGGTCCACTCGTGTTAGTGTAAGTCCAATTTGCATTGCGTATGCCATTTCATGCCTTAGGATCGTCGCCTCGGTTTGCGTACCCGCGTGCACGCATTTCAAGGCATCTCATTTTAATAGCATTGTGCATGCTAGGATTGTATTTTAGTCGCATTCATGCATATCATGCATATTGCATTGTGTTCGGGATAGGAGTTAGTTCGGGCACGAGAAACGAGGCACGTTCCGTACTCTGAGTAACGGAACGGGTCTCAATTCCCAAGTCACCGACACTCCGGACTACCCATGATGGAGTTAGGTTTTGTTGTAGCATTCACTTGCATTCATTCTATATTGAGTTGTGCAAATCGGCTCCTCGGCCATCGTGCATCGAGATGCGTAATTGGTGGCACGAGGATCGAGGCATGCATATATTTATGAAATACATTGCTATGCCCCCTTCCTACTCTCTGTTGCAGCAAAATGAAGAATCAGCAACTTTTCGGAGTCTGGCATGCATTTCGAGGAACATTGCAAACAGAGGCTAATTGGGGCATCCCAGTGGATTTCCGCGCAAGGCAGCCCAGCATACATCATTCGTCAAAATCGGGGCACCCCTTGGCTTGCATGCCAGTTTACCGCTTTCTTCTTTAATTTGTTAATTAATTAGGAATCTGTACTATTCGGACTGTATATTTATTCGGACCCTCTGCGCGAGGGCATAATTGTAATAAGTGTGGGTGAGTGTGATGTATGTCTTCCAACCCCCATTTCTTTCTCCCTTTTATTTACCCGCTTATGGTGGTTAGATATAGGGCATATTTCGATTAGCATACAGTATGACAGCATGTTTGCATCATTCATCTGTTTTGCACGCACCGGGCTCGGCGCATCATACAAACTGCATTTGTATTTCAATTCCAAATTGAATACGTATTAGTTGTAGCATTCCACATGCCATGTTTAGAATAGCCGAGCCTGCTATAGTTGCATTATTGCATGTGTTGCATTAGGCATTCCTGTATATTTAGGATCATGCATGATTTCTAATCGGTCTTCTGTTTTGGCTTGGAGTACTCGGTGAGTTTTATGCTTTAGCATCCTTGCATGCGTGTGAGTGTTGCCATGAATAGCATGCTTACCATGAGGCTATATGCTTATGTGATATAACTGCCTTGAATGCCTGTGGGTGGAGGTTGAGTTATTTGAATTGGGACAATGCATCAGATGTTTGTTTTTAGCCCACTAGATAGTGGCAAAATCATGTTTTCTAAGCCACCTGAGGGTGGCAAATCCAAGTCTTAGCCTACCTGCGGGTAGCACATCAAACCATTTTCAAACAAACGAACATGAAATGTTTTGTTCCAATTCAGACGGCCCAGTCTATACTTATTTGCTGCGAGCATCACATAGTAACCTAGGCTAATAACCGGAATAAGAACTCACAATGTTTTCAAAATAAGATATCATGGTTAGTAGAGGCCGGTCTTTGACCGGGCGAGCGGGGGTGCTCACGAAGTGACCTTCCCCAATCGTACCCAAGTTCCCGAGCCGAGGCAACTTTGGTGATGACGGACACGTGGCCTTTGGCACCGAGTCAGGGTTTCCTAAATTTCCCATTAAATAAAATATTTAGGTGGTGACTCTGTATCTGGCAAAGCAGTCCATGTTTGGCATTTCTTTCAAAAATCTGTTTTCCAAAATGATTTGCCGGATTTGGACTCTTTGGTTCAAGATTAAGAACCGTGACACAAATCGAGTCCGAGCTGTAGCGAGGTCCCCCGCGGGCTTGTTACAGTTTCTGGCGACTCTGCTGGGGATTTAGAGAACTTGATTCGAACTCATGATATCTGGTTTTGACTACATTTGTGTGTTTCTTTGCATTGCATTTGCATCGGTGCGCTTAGGACACCGTGTTTGCCATCTGCTATTCCTGAGCAGTTTGCCGGAGGCTTGTCTTGTCAAGGCATGTCCATAAGGCTGACCGGTTACGGGCTCTGCCAGTATGGGAACACAAACCCCGGTTTTACCGGGGCACCCTTTTTGACCATTCGACCTAGTGCATATTCGGATCCATAGTGACCATTCCAAATTAGGACAGGTTGCTTACCCGTTTATAGGTTGTTTGAAACCGCTGCGTGCGTAGTGAAACCCTAGCTCCTGACAAAATAGGACAGGGAAACCCTACCCCCAACATAGGGGTGTTTTGGCTCTCACTTATCTGTTATGTGCTTTAGAGTGCGTCTCTACAGGAATGCATGTATCAGTCTATGAGTTTGGGCATCAGGCTTGCGGGCATCAGTCAGTATCTGTGAATCAGTTGTCTGCGGATATCCGATTCAGTTTTGGGGAACAGTGAAACAGGAACAGTGATCAGTGATTGAGGACAGTGTATTTTCAGCTTATCAACTGCGTGTTGTATGCCCGACTGTGTGTTGTGTATTTAATTTAAGCTGTTATGATGCCCGTTTATCTGGTCATTTATTTCCTTTTTGCTTTATTATCTTTTTGCTAGGGCAGGTTTTTAGCACGATTGCTTCTGAACCAGTAGATACTCCCCAAGCACTTTGGACACGAGGTCGCCGACTCAGCCGATCCGAGGATCTCGTTGATGGACATCCAGTGTTCCACTCCCTACCCCCAGTTGCCAGAAGAAGGCCAAGGAGGCGCAGTGTGTCAGAGCAGGGATTACCAGGACAGAGGGCTACTTTGACAGTAAACAGCCAGGTTGAGATTTCTATGTCTGCCATAGAAGTACATTTACCGGTCATCCAGATGGAACAGCAGAATACATCAGTGGTAGAGGCGATGATGCGCCAGATGCAAGAGAGCATGAGGCAGATGCAAGAGGATGCCATCCGCCAAGCGGAATTTTCTAAACAACAAGCCGCAGTCATGGCCCAGCAGGCCGAGCTGATCACTAGGCTGCAACAGCAGAATGCAGCGTCTACTTCACATCAGGTTCCTCCTCCACCAGCGGCTCCACTACCCGAGCAGGCACCTACTGGTCAGAACACCTTGCCAAATCCTCCAAATCCTCAGAATACCCTCCCGAATACCCAGAACACCCTACCCAATGTCCAAAATATCCAAGAGGACACCAACCTTCCAACGGGGCTGGCTCCGCCCCCGCTTCTACCAC
>JAPPVO010003748.1:0-16121 GCA_030407325.1 Camellia japonica | reverse complement strand
TGGTTTGTGACCGATATGTAGATGACTTGTGAAAAGCCACATTGTATTTCTCCAACAAGTTGATCACCTCCTTTTTGAAGTGGGAACCATTATCCGAAATAATCTCATTCGGGACCCCATAGCGACATATAATGTTGTTCCTGATGAACTTAGCAACGTGGGACGCCTTCAACATAGCGTAAGATTGGGCCTCAACCCACTTCGTGAAGTAGTCTATCGCTACCAGAATATACTCATGCCCGTTGACCCCTTGGGAGTGACAGCCCCAATCATATCAATCCCCCAGACTGAAAAAGGCCATGGCGAAGTCATGTTGTATAGCTTCAACGGCGGAATGTTCATGTGGTTTGCATGGATCGGGCATTTGTGGCCTCGCCGAACAAAGCCAATACAATCCTCCTCCATGGTTGACCAATAATAACCTTGTCTAAGGATCTTCCAGGCTAGCATCACCCCGCTCATGTGCGCCCCGCACTCTCCTCCGTGGATGGCCTCCATCAGGCGTTTGGACTCTTCAGCATCAACACACAACTTATGCATCCCGAGATGACGCCTCTTGTACAGTTTGCCCCCGCAAATGATGAACTACGCAACCATTCAACGTATCGCTCTTTTTTCTTTGGCATTTGCCCCTGATGGATACACTTCCTTTTCCAAGAAATTCCAAACGTCGTAATACCAGGGGTTCTTATCTTGTAAATCATCTATGGCAACGATTAGCTCATAGGTCGGCACGAATTTCTGTTCAATGATGATTGGACGCATCTGGACTCCAAAAGGGATGTCTATCATAGAAGACAGAGTTGCTAATGAATCAGCGAACCTGTTCTTCTCTCTTAACAGATGAGCGAAGTTCAGTTTTTCAAACCGAGGAATCAGAACATCCAAGGTCTGGTGATACATTCTCATCTTTTCTTCTTTAACTTTCCAATCTCCTTTGGCTTGAGATACAACAAGGTTCGAGTCCCCGATGACATCAACCGTTTTGCCCCTAATTCCAGGGTGGCTTCCAATCCAGCAATACATGCCTCGTATTTTGTCTCATTGTTCGATACTTTGAATCAGAGTTTGAATGCTAAGGGTATGCGGGAATTGTTGGGCGCTATTAGCAACACCCCTATCTCGTACCCGTATTGGTTTGACGCTCCGTCAAAGTACATCGTCCAAGTCTCTTCTTCGACATGCAGAATGGCCTCGTCTGGGAACAGATATTCCACCGCTTCATCCCCGTCCACTGGGTGATCGGCTAGGAACTCTGCTACCGCTCTCCCTTTCACTGACTTGCACGTCATGTACTTCAGATCAAATTCGGAGAGAAGAAGCAACCAACGAGCTAGCCTACCCCTAAGTGTTGGTTTCTTGAAGAGATATTTGATGGGATCTAATATCGAAACCAGTATTACAGAGTGAGCTAACAGGTAGTGCCTCAACTTCCTGGTAGCCCATACCAAGGCCGGACAAGCCTTCTTTAGCGTAGTGTAGCAGGTCTCATAATCTAGCATTTTCTTGCTCATGTAGTAGATAGCCTTCTCCACTTTGTCCTCAGACTCTGTGCAAGCATGCATCCCATCATCGTTTCGGTCACTAATAGGCACAGAATCAACGGTTTCCTCGGCTCCAGCGGCAACAACACAGGTGGGTTCTGTAAATATTGCTTGATCTACTCGAAAGAAACTTGTCATCAGTCATCCCATTGGAACTTCTTTACTTTCTTCAAGAGACCAAACAGTGGTTCACAAGTCATGGTTAATTTTGCAACAAACCATCTTATGAATTACACTTTACCCAGAAAGCCTCGTACCTCCTTTTCAGTCTTTGGTGGTCGCATTTCTAAGATGGCCTTGATTTTGGAAGGATCAACCTCGATACCCCTTTGTGTGATCAAGAACCCCAGCATTTTCCCTACTGTAACACCGAAAGTACATTTCTGAGGATTCAGCCGCAACCGATATTCTCTGATCCGTTGGAAGAATTTCTGCAAGGCGGTATAGTAGCCCTCTCTTTCTTTGGACTTGACAATCATGTCATCCACATACACCTCAACCTCTTTGTGGATCATATCGTGCAAAATCGTGGTGGCAACCCGTTGATATGTAGCCCCAGCATTCTTTAACCCAAATGGCATTACCCTATAGCAATAGGTTCCCCACGGGGTAGTGAAAGCAGTTTTCTCCCTGTCTTCGGGTGCCATCAAAATCTGATTGTAGCCTGAAAACCCATCCATGAATGAGAGCAGCGCATGCGCAGCAGTGAAGTCCACTAATTTGTTGATATACAGCAGAGGAAAGTCCTCCTTCGGACTAGCTTTGTTTAAATCCCTGAAGTCCACACATACTCGAATTATGTCGTCTTTCTTCGGCACCGGAACTATATGGGCCAACCAAGTTGGGTACTCAGATACTAACAGGAACCTTGCGTCGATCTCCATGGTGACCACTTCTTTGATTTTCAGAGCCCAGTCTAGTATTCCCACAACCGCTTCATCCCCGATCATGGAAACTAAGAAGTTATCCCCCAAGCACTCCTGTACGATCTGAGGATCTGAGAGGAGACAAGCCAGTGCTACCCCAATCTCAATTTCTGTGCTCTCGGAACTTTCCTCCTTACACTGCTTAGCCTCAGCTGGTGGGCCTGTCTGCTCTTCGGCAACTTCATCCCCCGATAACTGAAGATCAAAAAGATTTTGAAGCCCGGCAAGCACCGCCTCTCTGCATTTAGCCATGGCTCTGGACAGCCACAGAACGGGAAATCTTCCCCCTCCCAGACAAAGCGTCCGTTCAGGGTTCCTCGGATAGCTCTGTGCATCAACTCTTAATGCTTCCCGGCTTGCTTTGCCTTGGCTCTTCTGGCCATCTCTCTTCATTTCCTCGCCCAATCCTCTTTGGTAGGCAAATAACCTAAGCCAAAGGTATATGGGTTATGTGGCACTTCGGCCAATGCTGTAGTGCCCTTCTGGCCACTTCGCCCTAATCCCATCTTGGGCATGTGTTGAAGCCTGTTCATAAGGTAGACAAACTGTGCAGTAACGTATAGCCCCTTATCAACAGCTAGTATATCTTGTACAACTCGGGCCTTAACTAGGGTGAATCCTGATAAAAATACATCCTCCGCACCATGCTCAATCTCCAGAACTGGCGTACAAACCTCTGGCGACAGATGTATCGAAGAATTCCTAAAAACAATCACTACCCCCTTCCCATGGGGGTACTTCAGCATTTGGTGTAAGATGGAAGTGACGGCCATCACTTGGTGCAGTCACGGCCGCCCAAGGAGTAGATTGAAGGTGGCTGGAACGTCCAAGAGATGGAACTCAATGTCCTGTTGCCCCGGACCAACCTGAGTCTTAATCCGTATGGTCCTCATCACTTCCCGGCTGGTATTATCATAGGCCCGAATCACCTGGGCCGTAGGCACGAAATTCGCGGGCTTCTACCCGATAGCATATGCCGTTCTCGACGGACATACATTGATTGCAGACCCCATGTCGACCAAAACCATCGGTATCCACTTCGCTCTATACTCCACAGAGATATAGAGTGGTTTGTTATGATCTGAGCCCTCGGGCGGTAGTTCTTTGTCGGTGAAGGTCAAGGTCAGGGAACCTCCTCCCCGAGAAAACCAGCCCTACCAACTGCTTAGGAGTTGTATCAATTGAAAGCTTGGCCATATCCATGGCTGAAAGGACGGCCTGTCTGTGAACCCTCAAGGCCATAAGCAGTCCCCAGATGGAGATGTCTGCTTGAATTTTCTTTAGCTGTTTCAGCATAGCTTCCTCATCTAGCAGCTTTTCTTTCTGCCTCTCTACTTCTTTGTCCTTCCCGGACGCCTCCGGCTGGTCCAAGTGTGGGGGCTTCAAATATGGTGAACCTCCTCAACATACCAGGTGTCATTCGGTTAGTTCTGCCCCCAATCTTCATCAGTATAGGCAAGACGCAAGTTGTCGTCTTCCCACCACATGCCATCGGTAACTGACAGACAGCTGTCCTATTCCGCTGTAGCTGTTCTTGTGCTTACAGCACATTCTGTCCCCGCAGGGGCCTTGGCTTTTCTAGCCCTGTCTTCATTTTCAATTGTCTCTTGTTCAAAACGCCTCAGCGTATCTTCCTGCTCTCTGTCCGCTACACACAAACTGCCCAAGTCCTGAGCAAAATTCTTCGCACGGCGCTCTCTGGCGATGCTTCCTGATTCTCACCCATTCCAGCCACTGCTGATGTTCCCCCTTATGACGGCCCCTGTTCTGGCTGAGCTTTTTCAATAACATATGGCTGGTCACTAAGCCACCCCGTATTCTCTGCTGATCTATCCAAGTCGAACCAGTTGATGTTCACATCTCTTGAGTCTTGCTCGTTGAAGAACTGCAGATTGGCAATATCCTCTTCTAGCTCTGCTAGGTTATCTAACCCCTGACTTGGTCTATCTTCCCAAACCACACTGATCTCTGTCCTAACTGGAAACTCTACCCTCGGGTTAGTCTGGTCTATTAATGTGATATAACCACTCGGGTTGTACGCAAAGCTCCCAGACCCTCAGGCTCTGAATCAACATTCCCATTTGCCTCCAAAGTCATCCCAATTCTGTCTTCAACAGTCACTACCACCGGTTCAAGTTAGGTTTGGGAGGTGCTCAACATGCACAAGTTCGTGCTGTCTAGGATGAGCACCTCAGGCTTGGGTAGGTGGGAGGGAGTGATGTATATGCTACGGTCATACGGGATGGCCGTGGTTTTGGATCAGGTTGATGTGTTTGGGTGGTGGAGCTTGGTTATGTGGTGGGAGTGGGTTGGTGGTGACATTCGGCTTCTCCGGAGGCGCAATCACCTTGTTGTCAATAAGATCCTAGATCTCATGACGTAGTCTATAGCACTAGTCGGTGTTGTGACCATGCTGTTGGTGAAAGGCATAGTATATTGCCGGGTTATGGGAGGAAGGAAGTTTGTCTGGTAATGGTCGCGGCTACAGGGGCTTCAAATGCCCTTTCCTGATTAGAACCCCCAGAGCTTTGGATTGAGGCATGTACAGTGGAGTAAAGGTCCTCTGGCTTCGGGGTGGATATCTGGCTGCTTGTGAGCTAGTTCCAGACGCACCGGTGAATGGGGTGGCTGTTTTTGGCATGGTGGTGGTGACCATGCGCACATTAGAAGTTCTGGTAGCCGCAACACTGCTCGTGCCTGCATTCGAACTGCAGGTAAATGCCCTCTTGGGCTGTTCCTTATCTTGGTCGATCTGACCCTGCTTTATGGCATCTTCAATCTGAACCCCAATCTTGTGTAAATCAGCAAAGGTGGGGAGGGGTAAGATGATCATTTTTTGCATCAGCTTGGGTTAAAGGTTGCGCACAACCATCCCTATCTGATCCTTCTCGAGCGGCCAAGCTATCATCATGGAGGCCTTAGCCCTCCATCGAGTGACAAAGTCAGAAAAGCCTTCTTTCGGCTCTTGCCTGGTCGCCTCAAGATCATGGGTCGTGACCTCGATCTGGGTGTTGTATGAATATCGTGCAACGAAGGCCTCGACCGTCTCCTTCCAACTTCTTTTCACTGAGTCCTCCAGCTTGGCGTACCAAATGGCCGTAATACTCGACAGGGTCCGGCCGAAGAGTGACAATTTATGGAGTCTCATCAAGCCCATCGGGTGCAAAATATCCGAGAATAGCCTCAAGTGAACCATAGGGTCGCCCGAGCCGTCAAAACGGTCTATGTGGGGCATCTTGAATCTGTCTGGCAATGTTAGCACCGAATCAGTGTAACCATCCTCTATGTCCAGGATCGAGTTGACTCCCTAGGCCCGTTTAACCAGCTTTTCAAGCTTACTCATCTTCAGAGCGGTTGGGTCTATTTCAGATTCAAACGGTGTATCTGTTGAGAAGGCCAGTGTCTTTAAAGTCTATGGTAGAACTAGTGGTGGGACTGGCCCTGTTGGAACGTCCGTATCTTCCTGGACATTTGCAGTATCCCCGAGTGTTGGAACTCTAGGTGGGGGCGGGGGTGGATGTGAAGCAGATGCTCCGGCTTGTTGCGGTTGCTACTGTTGTTAGAGCCTGGCAATCAGTTCTGCCTATTGGGCTACAACCTCTGCTTGACGTGTGGTAATCTCTGCCTAGCGAGCAGCATCCCGCTGCATGGCCTGAATGGTCTCTTAGAGTTGACGCATCATGTCCTCCATTTCGACTGTAAAGTGCTGATCTGATTGAACAGGTATGTATTCCCTCTCTGAGGTGGAAGCAGATATCTCAGCCCCACTGCGTACAGGTGAGGTGGATAATGATCGCTGAACCAATGATTGATGTACTGATACTCTCTGCCTAACTGCCCTCCATCTTGTTACCGGGGGTAATGAAATGTACACTGCTTGTCCGTCAACTAGATCATCAGATCGGTGAAGCCTTCTACCTCTAACCCAGAGTGCTTTGGGGGAAACTGCCTCCTCGGAAGCAATGATGCAATACTACCTTGCAAAAAGATAAATAAAGCATAATAAGGAAACAAAAAGCAAAAAAACGGACAACATTTTGGCTTAAATAAATACAACACACAATTGATAATCATAAGCTGAAAGGACTGTTCTCAAACACTGATCTCTGTCCCTAAATCACTACCTCAAATCTAATACCCCCAAATACTGATGTCCTCAGACTGATACTCAAACTTGCAAACCGATACATGCATTCCCTGTAGAGACACACTCCTAAAAGCACATATCAAGTAAGTGAGAGCAAAACACCCCTATGGAGGGGTAGGGTTCCCCTGTCCTACCTTGTCAAGAACTAAGGTTTCACTACGCACGCAGCGGTTTCAAACAACCTACATTCGGGTAAGCAACCTGTCCTAGCTTGGAATGGTCACTATGGCTTCCGATATGCAACTAGGTCGAATGGTCAAAAAGGGTGCCTTGGTAAAAATCAAGGTTTGTGTTCCCATCGTGGCAGAGCTCGTAACCGGTCAACCTTGTGGCACGCTTTTCCAAGCGAGCCTCTGGCAAACTGTTCAAAAATAACAGACGGCAAACACGGTGTCCTAGGCGCACAAATGCAAATGCAATGCAAAGAAACACATAGGTGTAATCAAAACAACATATCATGTTGTTCGAGTCAAGTTCTCTAAATCCCCAGCAGAGTCGCCAGAAACTGTAGACCACTTGAACTCTCTCCGTGCGCCACCCTTTCGGAGAGGGCGCGAATTTGGGTTCATAGTTACTGCAATTCGGACTCCTGTCACGGTTCTGAATCTAATCTCACAAAGTGCAATGTAAGACTGATAAATCACCAAAGAGTCCAAATCCGGAAAATCATTTTGCAAAATCGATTTTAACCAAGAAGTGCCAAACATGGACTGCTTTGCTAGATTACAAAGTCGCCATCTAAATATTTTATTTAGGAAACCCTAACTCATGTCTAAGGCCACGTGTCAGTCATCACCAAAGTTGTCTCAGCTCGGGAACTTGGGTACGAGGGGTGAAGGTCATGAAATGAGCACCCCCGCTCGCCCGATCAAAGGATCAGCCTCTACTAAACATGATATGCTATTTTTGAAAACACATGTGTTCTTATTCTGGTTATTAATCTAGAATTACTATGTGATGCGCACAGCATACAAGTATAGACTAAATCACTCAATTTCGAACAAAACATCTCATGTTTGTTTTTCAAAAATGGTTTGAAGTTGCTACCCTCAAGTAGGCTAATACGCGGATTTTCTACCCTCAAGTGGGCTTAAAACATGATTTGCCACAAACAAGTGGGCTTAAAATGCACATTTTGATAAATTGTTCCAATTCAAGCAATGAAGCGTTCATCTACAGGCATTCATGCAGTTAATCACTTAAGCACATAGCCTCATGGCAAGCTTGCTATCATGGCAGTCACTTACACACATGCAAGGATGCTAAAGCATAAACACTTATAGTGTACTCCGAGCCAAAACATAAGCTAATTAGAAATCAATGTATAATCCTAACTATACAGAATGCCTAATGCAACACATGCAAAATGACATTAAATAGGCTCCGCTAGCTAAGATTGCATATGAATGCAACACTTGATAACATGCTGTTAAACACGTATTCAAGTAAGTATTGAAATACAATGCAGTTTGTATGATGCGCCGAGCCCGCTGTATGCAAGACAAATGAATGATGCACGCATGCAAGCATAAGGATACTAATTGAAATATGCCCCGAACAAACCATCAAAAGCTGATAAGTTAAAGGGAGAAAGAAATGGGGGTTGGAAGACATGCACACACACACGCACCCTTATTACAACAATGTGCCCTCTCGACAGAGGGTCCGAATGAATACGCTAAGCTAGCTACGCTAAGCTTGTCTGACTAATCTAATAATCTAATTAGACTAATTATTACACAACCAAATTGAATAATAAGCAATCTACTTACTAATTATTACATCACTTCAACTAATTGACAAATTAGCTATTTAAATTACAAATTGAGGCTAACTAACAAGTAAGCATTAAACCAAGCAGCTCTAGCTCTGCTCGAAGAAGTAGAAGATGCATGCTTAGTTTTCGCCCCGAAAAGCTCTCCAGTTTGCTCTCTTGAGGCTCTGTTTGTAGGGTATCTTCAAGGACTTGCTGCTGAACCTTACCAAATCAAGGCTGGGGAGTGCACCAGTGGCTTGCCGTCTATGAAAAGTGGCTGCCGGCCACCTGCCGGCCAAATATGGACCACTGCCGGCCAAGGATGGAAGGGTGCCAGCCATCAATGTGGCACTGCCGGCTACTAGTGTGCTGCGACACCAAATTACAATAGAACACAAAACAGAGGAAACGGAAGGTCTCCCTAGGACATGTCTGTGTTATGCCCCTCCTTATCACCTCAAAACATCAAAGGAGAGGCACCGTTGGATCCAAAACCATCAATTCAGCATCTCAATGCTTGATGGCCAAAGATCCAATCTTGTACACATTCTATGAATGCAAGACAAACAAGACTCTAGGACCATCACCTTATCATGAAAGATCAAAGGCAATAGAGACAAAAGGGATTGGCTCACTTTCATCACTTTGAGTATGAAATGGGCCAATCCACCTTGTGTTCAACATGACGTCCAATTGAACACGATACAACGCACATAAACAACATGCTAATCTTGGCATGAAACTCAAGACTCTAACACACAAACAACCCATGCACAACATGTTAAGAGACTTAAACGTCAAAACTAGCGAAGGACACAACACTAGGACCATGCAATACAATGCTCAATGGACTGAACCAGCCCCAAACAGCCCTCATGCATGCCAAAACAGTGGCTGAAATATGATGAAACTTAAGCACAAGAAGCAAGAAAAGCATGCTCAAGTTATGGCTCGCAAGCAAGGCACAAAGCTCGACTCTTAAACGCATTGAAAGAGTGACATACATGAGAGTATGGCAAGGCCATATGCTCTGAAATAACATGTTAAATGATGCCATATCACATAAACATCGCAACTAAGGCATGCTAGAGGGCTCAAAGCATAAGGCTATCAAAGGGCTCTACACAAGAGGCATGCAATACATAGCACAAATGACCAAACCAACTATGGACTGACCTCAACCATGCCACAACAAAAGCAAAACATGTTGAACTGGTAGCCCACAAACTTAGACAAGCATGCATACGTATTAGCTTATAAACAAGGCATAAGTCACATCTCTCAAAAGTATTAAAAGAGTAGAACATGTGAGAGTATGACTACACTATACACACTGAAATCAAGTAAGAAATAAGGCTAAGGCATGCAATCATCACATTCAAAGCATGCTAGAGATCTCAAACACAAAGCTAGTGAAGTCCAACTACAATATAGCTATACAAAGCTAAGAATATATGACCAAGACCACTTAAAACAGACCTCAAGCATGTTAAATCAATGGCAAAAATGTACTGGAGCAAAGGTAACACATGCTAGAATGATGAACTATAAGCATGAAGCATGTTAGGTCAACAAAGCATGATTGCACTACAAGTACCAAAAGCATGCAAGAGGTGACCAAACCATGCCAAAATAGAGTTATGGCAGGTCCAAAAAGTCACAAAAACATGCTCAAACTAAACCTCAAAAGGGTAGAAACACATGCTCATTTGATAGGTCAATCAACACAAGCTAGCAAGATACAAAAGGGGGGGGGGGACCACCCCCACCTATTTTGGGTCCCAAAACCCACTTTTCACCACTAAAATTCATCTAGAATTCAGTGGTTAAAAGGCCAAAACAAGATGATTTGAAAGGCTTTAAAAGAGAGCACAAAGCAAAGCAAAACAAGCCACAGAGGGGGTAGACCACCCCTAACTCAAACAAGGCCTCAAACAAACATCTTAAACACTTAAAAACAAAAGTTTTTGTAGTTGAAAGCTTGGCCTAAAACAGCATACAAAGGTGGCCAAATTCTTAAGCAAAACAAATCCTAAAAGGGGTTAGTCTCTTACCCTTGAAGAACTAAGGCAAGACAGCAACTTCAGCAATAAACTTGGACCAAAACCAATGCCAAGACCTCAAAACAAGCTCCAATGGACTTCAGCTCCAAAATGAAGGTGTTTGAGTAGGTGTTTGTGTGCAAAAGTGTGAAGAAACAACACTTTAAGGCTCAATATATATATATAGAGTGATACTTTGTCTCTAAATTTTTTGAACCCTCTTTTGAAGGGGGAAGCACCTCCTCTTATATAGGCAATCCAAGCAAAAGCTTGCTTGACAAGCTTAAACTTGCCTTCATCCATCTATACACGTGTATGGACGATGGCTCAAAATATCTAAAACACTATCTGTTGAAACATGGTGGCCGGCAGTGCCTCATTGATGGCCGGCAGGCCCCATCAATGGCCGGCAGGGCTTAGACCATGGCTGGCAACCCTTGATCATGGCTGGCAGTGCACTAAAACAAGCAATAGGGAGGGACCAAAGCATGGTCCAAAGATGGGGCAAAAATGAAATAGGGTTTGGAAAGCTCAAACCTGTAACGTTCCGCTGTGAAGTTCGAATGCTCGGCAAACAACGAACTTATTGCTGGATGTACCTGCAAGCACAACCAAGTCTTGGGGATGGTAAAAAATGGAGTGTCTACAGTATTCAAAGAGGTATTGAAATACGATGCAATTTGAATGATGCGCCGAGCCCGGTGCATGCAATACGAATTAATGATGCAAACATGCAAGCATAAGGTATGCTAATCAAAATGTGCCCTAAAACTAACCATCGAAAGCGGTTAAGTAAAAGGGAGAAAGAAGTGGGGTTGGAAGACATGCACACACATGCACGCTTATTACAACATTGTGCCCTCACGAAGGAGGGTTCGAATAAATAAGCTAAGCTAATCTAACCTAAGTTAATTATTACAAAACAACTAATTAACTATTCTAGCTAATTAATTATTACAAGCCATAATTGAAACTAGCTATGCTAGGCTAATTAAAATATTACAACACTTGAATTGAAAAGATTAGCTACGCTAACTAATAAAGCAATTATGGGGCGTTGTGGGCGAGGGATGCATGCATGGTCGATCGGTTTCCTCCCGAAAATCCACCGCCTTGCCTTTGGACGCCTCTGTTTGCACTTTGCTTTGATCTCTGAACCTTATACCAATTAACAGACTGCTTCTGCTCCATCTCAGGAACACAAAAGGACAACTTTTCCACTGATGGCTGGTCGGCTACCATATGTGGCTGTCGGCCACCACTGGTGGCCAGTCGGCCACTCTTTCCCTAGAATTCTCCTTTTTTGCTGCAATGGAGAGCAAACAGAGGCAAAGCAGTGTATTCTCAAACAATATATGCACCATTACCTCCTTATCATTTCTCAAGCTCAAAGGAGTGTAATTCTTGGCTCTCAAGCAATCAATCGAACATTTTCATGCATGATGGCCAAAGAGTCAAGCTTGTACAAAATCAATGAATGCACAAATAAGACTCTAAGTACCACCAACCTATCATGCATGATCAAGGGTGATGGCGACCAAGAAATGTGACACGTTTCATCACTTTGAGTATGAAACGTCCCACATTTCTTGTGTTTGGATTAACGTCCGATCCAAACACATGCAATGCAACACAAATGCTTATCTTGATCATGTTTTACTTGTCCAATTCTTGTTTACACATTTTAGCGTTACCAAGCCATTCTTTAACCAGTTAAGTCCAAAGTGCTTGTCCTCCAATGAGAGAGGGGTCAACCAAAGGATGGTTTAAGACATGAGAGAGATCATGCCTTTGGCTAGGAGGAACCCTCAAAAGAGGGTTAAAGCCATTGAGCACAAGCTCTATCTCAAGCTTAAACACAATCATAAGGTTAACCAACCCTCAAAACAAATGGAAAAATGAAGAAATAAGGGAGGTTGCAAACTTTTCAGTGCTGAAATGGCATGGAAAATAGTGCTACAACATGCAAGCAACACATGCACAACATGTTAAAAGCCAAAAATATCAAAGCTAGTGAAGAGCACTACACTAGAGGCATGCAATATCAAGCTCAAATGACCACACCAGCTCTGGATAGAGCTAAAACATGCCAAAACAGTGGCTAAAATATGCTGAGATGGTAGCATAGCAGGCAAGAAAAACATGCTCACATGTTAGGCCATAAACAAGGCCCAAAGCATAACTCTCAAAAGCAATGAAAGAGTGAAACAAGTGAGAGTGTGACAGAGCTATACACACTGAAATTACATGAAAAATGATGCTACAACATGCAAGCAACACATACACAACATGTTAGAGGCCTCAAAACACTAAGCTAGTGAAGGCATTTTCACTATTGCTACGCAATACAACACTCAAAAGGGACACACAGTCCAAAACAGTCCTAAAGCAACTTAAAGGAAGTCCTAAAACATGCTTGAAGTAAGCTAAAAAAAAGCTAAAATGAGAGGTCAACACATAGCACAAACTAGACTATTAAGCACCATTGCACTACAAGCATACAAAGCAAGCCTCAAGTGACCATACCAGCTCAAACCAGAGCTTAAACAAGTCAAAATAATAGCATAAACATGTTGAGATGAAGTCACAAAATGGTAGAAAAACATGCTCACATGTTAAGCTATCAACACATGCAAACAAGACACAATAAGGGGAGGCCACCCCCTCCTATTTTGGACCTCAAAACATGATTTTTTTCACTGAAAAACCTTTGATTTTCAGTGGTAAAAAGGCTCAAAAAGTTTGATTTGAAGGTGATGAGAAATGGTGCAAAAAGCTTAACAAGCTAAAGAGTAAAAAAAGAGGGGACAACCTGTAGACACCCCATTTTTGACCGACCTTAAGACTCAGACGTCACCGGTTGAGCGCTCAGTGATGTTGCATACTGTGCTCGTTCAGAAGTCTCAGAGTCGCGGTCGTGTGCCCTGCCTCCGGACTTCCGAACTCTCTTCTGTGCCTTGTCTCGGTTTGCGAACCAGACTCGGTTTTCTCTGTTTTCTTTCCCGCGGGAAGGGAGTGGTCCTGTAGACTATCTCCCGGTGGCCGTGAGCTACATTTCGTGGCCGTAGGTCATTTTGCCCATTTCGGAGCCCGGTTCCCGGTTTTCGGGGCTGTCAGGCCGTGTGCCTCGGCTCGGGACCGCCCAACCATCTCCGATTTCTCTGGTTCTTGGCTAGTACCTCTGTTTTATCATTTTGAGGAACACTGGGGCCCCTGATGCCCACTTCGTGGCCGTATGCCACTTTCGGTGCTTACAGCCGGTTTTCGGGACCCCGAACTGCGTGATTTGGGCCCCGAGCATTCATTTTGCATCGGTTTTCTCCGGTTCTTGGCATGTACCTCTGTTTCATCATAACAGAGCACCCTGGGGCCCCCGATGCCCACTTCGTGGCCGTATGCCCCTTTCAGTGCTTATAGCCGGTTTTCGGGCCCCGAACCTCGCGGTTTGGCCCCCGAACTTTCATTTCGCATCGGATTTCTCCGATTTTTGGCAGGTACCTCTGTTTTGTCATACCGAGAAACCCTGGGGTCTCAGATACCCACTTCGCTGCTGAACACCACTTCCGGTGCCTACAGCCCATTTTCGGGACCCCGAACTGCGCGGTTTGGGCCCCGAGCGTTCATTTCTCATTAGTTTTTGTTCAATTTTGGCAGGTACCTCTGTTTCAACGTTAGGAAGATCACTGGGGGGTAGGAGGCCAGCAATTATCCCAGATAACCAGTTTCGCTCCTCCGGCGCCCGTTTTGCTCACTTCCGGGCCAATGTTGAACACCTGGGGATATTTTCTTCCAACCAAAGCTACATATCTGTGATGAGGGCACATGGGAGGACCCTAAGAAGTGATGGTCGGCAGCAATTGTGAATTTCATTTTTGGGCCTCTCCTTCAGATGCAATGTTGTGACTCCTGCTTCAGTGTTGCCACATTCCGACCTTGGAACCTTGTTCTACACATCTGGGAGGACACCAAAAAGTGTGGTCGGCCAGCAATTGTTACATTCATTTTTGAGCCTCTCCTTCAAGCTCTATGTTGTGGCTCCTGCTTCAGAGTTGCCAGATTCCGACCTTGGAACCTTGTTCTACACATCTGGGAGGACACCATTGCATGGTGGTCGGCCAGCAAATTGTGACTTCATTTTTGGGCATGGCCGGCCGGCCAGGGTGAGTGGCTGGCCGACCAGGTGGGGTGGCCGGCCGGCCACCTCCCAGAAAGTTCCCTGGCCGGCCAGCTTTCTGCTTTCCAGCCCATTCCAGCTGTCGGATATTTTTGGCAAATATCCCAGCATCCGGGGGATATTTTGGGAGGGAATACTTGGATGCAATTCCCTCCCCTTTTACACCTTTTCTTCCCTATTTGAAGGCTTGTCCTCCTCCTTGGTTGAGGTTACAAATTTGACCTTAAGACCCTCTCTCCCAAAACCTCCATTTCCTATTCAAAAACCCTAAAAACTTTCAAGCTTCCTAGCTCAACCCTTCACCAACCCTAAGCTCTACCATCAACAACTCCATTTCAGTAGCAAGGAAGTGATTTTCAGAGGCCAAGAGTCAACAAATTGAAGCCAAGAAGCCACCATAGTTGGATCTTCAAGGGTAAGTTCCTAAATCCCTTTTTCTTGCATTTTTTTGAGTCAATTCTTTACCCCATTTGCTTCCATTTTTGGGTTCTGACCCCTTCTGGTTTTGGGCTTATTTTGAGCCCCTCTACAACTTTGTAGAAGGGCTCAACCCTGTTTGGTGTCTCCTTCATATACTTCCTTCAATATCACTCTTTAGGCCATTGTTTTGCATGCTTTATTTGCCTTATGATTAATCTGATTTCGGGACTGATGTAAACTGTTAGTGGGCTTATATTGAGCCCCTATTCAACATTGAAGAAGGGCTCCATCATGTTTGGTGACTCTAGCATGCACTTCCTTTGAAATCCTTCCATTTTACCGTAAAATTGCATGATTGTTTTGACCTATTTGTGATCTGAGTTGGAGCATGAAACATACTGTGATTGTGATTATTTTGAGCCCCTCTTAAACATTTAAGAAGGGCTCAACCTGGTTTTCTTACTCTACATATCACTTGCTTTGAATTCTTGTTTCACTCCCATTTTGCATGCATTTTTAAGCTCACCATGCTTCGGATTTCAGCCTTCATCAGGCTTATAGAGTGCCTTATTTTGGTCCATTATTCATTCTTTGTTAAGGGTCTTAGGCCATTTGATGACTGGTTTTGTTACTTGTTTTGGTAATCCTTCAATTTACCGTAAAATTGCATGTTTGTTTAGGCTTTCTTAGCCATGATTTGAGTCTTCATCAGGCTTAGAAAGTGTCTTAGAATTGTCTATTCTTCATCTTTTGTTAAGGGTTAAAAATTGTTTGATGCTTGCTTATGGTACCTCATGTTGTAGCCCCTTATTGGCTCATTTTTGCATGCCATTTTGAGCATATCTACACACTGAATTAGAGGATCTCATCTACTGTAAATATGCATGTTTTTGGCCCCTATTTAATTTTGTAGAACTGATTTTTCTGGTTTGAGCATTGTATATACTACTTGCTTTGTAATTCCTCTCTTTTTCCCCGTTTTTGCAAGCTATTTTGCCATGCTTGTGGTTGTTATTTAGCCTTTCTTTGTACTGAAAAAATGCCATATTTGGGGCTGCCTTGCTACTGTTTTTGCTGTCATGTATCAATTTTGCATGTTTAGCATAGCGTAG
>JAPPVO010003747.1:0-35880 GCA_030407325.1 Camellia japonica | reverse complement strand
CTATGAAACACCCCTCGGGACACAGATGAAGAAAAAAAAAAAAAAAAGAGCGAAAAAACAAAGCATGTACAAAGACATTCATGTGCCGAGAATATGTCAAAAGTTAACCCTTTCCAATATGCGCAAGGTATGCCTTGTCTGCATCAGCAAGACGATCTTGGAACTGAGCCCACTCGCTTCTGCACCTATCTCTCACCTACAATTGAATTAACAATAAATTAAACTTAATTATGAGAACCTGGTTCATTAATTTGTGCCACTCAAAAAAAATATTCCTTCAATTTAAAACAAAAGAATTAACACGGACTAAAAGAAAAAGACTCTGAACAGCTGCAAATAGTCAGTGTGCATATACATACCCCCTGCCATGGAGGTTTACCATTCTCGGTCTGGCCCTGAATTTCACAGAAACATTCAGATTCATGAGTTCCAATGAACAATAATATGAAGATATTGAAAAAATATGAAAATGAAACAAATGAACTGCAATAGAATTACTTGGGGATGCTCAAAACAAAAAAATGACAGAAGACGAAAAAAATGTCACCACAGGGAAAGTTTCTTCAAAAATGCAAAGTTTTACAGCTATAAGCCTATATGCAGACCTTTTTCTCATGGGTTAAAATACAAACAAAAAGAAAATTATTTAGAAAATTCACACAAAACAGAGCCACGTTGCATATCAACTTCATGACCCTGTACACTGCCCGTCTGCGTAGACCTAAAACCACTACCCCCCCCAAAAAAAAATAATGGAGGAAAAATCCCTCCAATTCCAAGTAAAACTAAATTGATTAAGAAGAAGCTTTAGCTTCTAAGTTGTGTAGGAAAAAAATTATTTTGTTTTTTGCTTCCTAAAATACTCTTCAGCTTTCAGGAAACACCCATCAACCTTGCCTATGAACACCAATACATGAGCCTTGACTGATTAATTATCATCATATCACAGCTTTCCACATCACAAGCAGCCGACTAAAGTTGAACATGAGGTCCAAGATCAAAACATGTACAACTTAACTTCATTCTTTGATTTATTTATCATCTCCATGCTCATTCTGTTCAATAGAGTAATTTCTCCTCCATATAGACTGACAGAGCAACATAAAACAACTTTTGGTACTTTTCCTTCCCCCATCAGCATGTGTATTGTTTTGTTCCCCACCATAGTTGCCAAAACAGTAAAGTACAAGTGGGAAATGGTCTAAGCAGAAGAATGAATGGAATTGAATAGCATACTAGCAAATGAATTTCATTAGAAACTTATACAAAATTAAGAGGAACTTTATATATATATATAGTATCAGAAAACAAAACTGTGATTTTCAGCCGGAACTAAGGAAACTTAAAAGAGACGTTCATGAATCATTGTAAAAGAGAAAATGAGAATTTTAGTTATGTGACTTATAAAACCTCCATCTTTGATGAGTTTCAAAGATGGCATATTCCAAGTATGTAAAGTAAAAGAAATCACCTAGGTGCTTTTGCCTAAGGAACTCCAAAACATGTAAATAGCATCCCACCTTGACTTCTTAGGAGCATGCATTTGAGTCATAAAGGCTAAAGAAACCTCAATGCAGTGTTTTTTACGTTCGACAATACCATTCCTTGAGAGAGGGATAGTAGCCATGAGAAGAATTATGTCATGTGATCACATTAAGATTGCAAGCCAAGTCATTCTAGAATAATCATCCACAAAGGAACACTAAGCAAAAGACCTAGAAAAATTGTCTTAAACAATCCAAGCTAATGATGACTCACCTGGTTCCCGAGGGAGGGAATTACTTGATGGACAATCCACTGTGAATCAACCACACCAATTTTCTCATGTGCAGGCTACAGGCAAAACAAAAGTAATTATAGATTAGTGCTGAACAGAAGCTGCTGTCCTAATCTACAAGACCATGTTGTATAAAATGCACACATTGTTATCAGTCAAAAGCATCCATAGGAGCCCCAAAACAAATGTGCTATTCTCACTAAGATAACATTTACCACCTAAAAAACTGCATTGCTTTTTTTTTTTTTTTTTTTTTTTGTTAAACCAAAATTACAAGACAAACAATTATTAGTCACTAGGTTCATTCTTTAGTTAATTTTTGCCCAACAGTTTGCATGACACAATCTGTCACACATCCACCCAACCAAAAAAATTGAAAATAAAAATTAACTGCACATATGCATTTTCTGAAGAACGTAACTGAAACATTTGTATATATCAGCAATCATGGGAGAAACTACCTCTACGCATCTTCTAAGGGCAAAATCCAATCCCCATCCATGCACCAAATCATTCTACAATGATATTATACAAACAGGTTAACATAGATACATAATTCAGAATGGAAATATATATATATATATATATTTAAGCAGCAGAAAACTTGAAAGCACTCAGAATGGGAAAATTCAATATATAAGAAAACATAGATGCATAGTTCACATATGCAGTCCCAAAAAAAAAAACACAATACCTGAATCATATGCCAAACACAGCGCCATGCTTCTCGAGAAAACACGGGGGCCATGATTTCCACAAATCTGAACAAATGCAAAAAAGTTCAAAAGTTCAAAAAGTATAAATAAATAAATAAAATTAAAAAATTAGCTAAAGGTCTGGATGAGGTACACTTGTATTACAGATGAATTAAGGTTTGTATCAAGAAATTCACACATTAGATGAATCATCTAGCATGTTAATTGATAATTCTTCAGAGTTCATATCTGCATGACTTTAAATATTTTGCAAATTTTGCTGCCCAAAGTCTCCAATTTCTTGCAGTTACCTGTGAAGCATGGTACTTCGACAAACATGTCATACCCATACCGGATATTGGTACTTCGTATGGAAGTTCTATATACATACCAGATACACAAAACATGCGCTCAAATTTTATTTTCTTAATTTTTGGCATACCAAGATGTATCTAGTATACCCAAATCATACTGTACCTCAGTCGAAACAGCATTTTCTTCTACTACAAAAGTCAAATTAATTTCATTGGACTTCTTTTTTTATTTTATGCTTAGCATGATTTTAAAATTTAGCTATGATTTGTAAGTTATTTAATATAATGATATTTAATTTTTGTTTATACATTTACTTTTGGCATTAAATGTGAATTGTAGATTGAATATTAACAAATTAAACATTTAACTAATTTTTGCATTACTCCACATTAAAAATAAATATTTTTTTTACAAACGTACCAAGCCGTACCTGTACCGTATTCTTTAAGATTTTACTGTATCGACGTACCAGTACTCATACCCGTACCCGTGCTTCATAGCAGTAAACAAATCCAATGTTCCCAATGTAGTACACCACATGCTCTAATGTGGGGTATGATAGGGGTGGCCTTACATAGAACAAACTGTTCGTATGTTGAGATATTTCTAAATAAAGGAGTACTTTTCTTTCAATAAATAGATCATTCAGAAATAAAATTGTTAAAAAATCCTCAAACCTTCACTTAGAAACCTCTATATATTCAGTTCTAATTTAATGTTTGTTTATTTAACATTTCCATTCATAAAGAAGAAAACCAAAAGAGGGAAATAGGAAAATATAAAGTCAATCTTCTAGAAGTGTTCCATGTGTACAGCTTGACCTATGGTAAATTTGACTGTTAGTAACACCAAAAGCTACTCAAGGTAGAATATACTGCATTGCAACAGAATATTTAATTTTGACCCATTTGACAGTCAGATTTAAATGCATGACCACAAAATTAGTTTGAGATTAACCTTATCCTACTTCATGATTTTCCGAAGTAAGAGAATCATAGTATAATTGCAGGCTCTTAGTTGGCGAACATGGCAAGCTGAATAAACAGATTTGATTAGAGATTTTTCTAGGGCAAGAAAAAATAAATATTAACTTATTCAACAACTTGAGGCAGATACATGTTTGAGTGCACATGTGTGTGTATGTGCATGACAGAGAGAGAGAGAGAGAGAGAGCTTACGCAGCACATGGAGGTAAATGTGGGTCACTGCACCAGCCTGGTTTCTCTTCTGTATTCCTGTCCACCAATCCAGACATTTAGAACTGAACACACTGTACAGATTGAGTGGCTTTGAAACAGGAGTTACAGCAATTGCCTATATAACAATATCACCTGTTACATGGACTTGAGAGCAAGTTCTACATGTGGGGATGTGTCGTAAGTGTCGAATTTATCAAATTGCCAAGTCAAACTGACATCATGGTACAGATAAAATTCAAAATGGTACTTTTATTATGTAGCATAGAACATTACACATGGACACTTCACTCATTTGGAAGCAACCGGGCCACAAAAAATAACATAATAAAGGAATTAATTTACATTTATACTATACAATTAAATTACCAGACATGCTTGGCGGGTGCATGTACAACTAGACATGACAGACAATTATTCCTTGTCCAGTGACGTGTGACTGGCATACGCATGCATCATGCATTCAAAAGAGTCCATGTAAACATCAAACATGAAGGGGAAGGCCTTGTTTGGTTTGAATTTCAGAAATAGTTTTCTGATTTTTTTTTTGAAAAAATAGAAATTATTTTGACAAAAATAAATACAACAAAGATATTTTTAAAAATTATTCCTAACCTCCAAAAAGATAATATAAAAATGAAATTTTTTTTTTATACCAAATTAATTTTTTATTTTTACAAAAAATAAATTTAAAACAGTTTTTGAAAATCAAACCAAACTGAGGTGAAAATTTTACTTCATTTTTTGTGTGTTGTGTGGTTGGGGTGGGAAATCTCAGAGTGAAACAGTAGAGCGTACTTGTGAACTTCTCTGTCACCCCTCCTTTTTGTCATCTGCCATGTTAGTCCATTGTTGGGCTCAAGACCCGGTTGTGAAATCTCCAGACCATGTTTCTTAACTAGTTGAATAAACCTGGTAGATTTGCCAAGATGAAAAGAACATGTAAATTCTGGATTTTCAGAAAACATGAATGCGGAAATGGAAAAAGAAAGAAACAAAGCAGAGAAACTTACTTTTCACCATTGAAGTGTTCAACTCCAAGATCTTCATCCCAGATGAAAATATAGTCATAAGCTGCTACAATATCAGGATGCAGAAACCGCTTTGCATACCACCTGCACAAGATTAAAAATTTATAGATACAGGAGGCCACAAACTCTCACATCAGCAAGAAGACAATACAACTGGTAGCAAATCTTATGATTCAATCACTTAAATTATTTTTTTTTATATAATTAATGCAATCGCTTAAATGATTAAATTACAAAGGAGGCAATATTAATAAAAACTCATTTTAGTGTCTTTCTTGCCATAGTCTTTTCCTCAAAGATGCTAGAGTGGTAGAACACCAAAACTACGTGAATGCTAAAGAATCTTACCATTTTGTTTGTTTTCTTACACTGACATGAATTGCCCTCCGTGACCACTCAAATTCATCCCATTCACTTGTCTGGCCATCATAATGAAAAAGCAATATTTGGAAATCCTCCGAAAACTATCAAAAAATAACATAAGATGCAGACCTCAGTATACGTGCAAAATAATAAAAAGAAGTAACAGGATGGTCCGTGAGTAACCTTATTAATTGCCGCATTAATATTGTTCCTCTGATCCCAACCAACTGTGAATGTTACCAAATATTTCGGCTTCTTTTTCAAATCCTGAAAATTTCAGAACATTATTCATGAGACAATCAGAGTTACAAGGGGAGCTAACGCAGTCGCAGTAGGAAACATTTTCTTCATGCACTTATTTTATAACAATTTGTACTTTATGATGTGAGGTCCTTTCTGTGCTCATGGTTGTCAACATGCTCAAAATGCATGCAGCAAAACATTTTCCTAGTGAAGAAGGTCAATCACCCTCTTGTCACCAACAATGATAAACCTACCGTTTTAATAATCGAGGCATGGAAAATGAAGAAACCAAACAAAACCAGAAAAATACAGTTTCATACAAACAAGTACCACACAATCTTAAAAAAGGCCTGTGGAACTCATAAACTTTAAACCTTTGACAAGAAAATTAAACCATGAGCAATCTATGTTCTAATAGAACTACAAAATCATAAAAGGTCTAGTCAAGCCCGAAGAGTTAAAAAAAATAACACATTACAACAAGTATAGATAACTCCAGCCATCTGAAATTGGTAAATAATTGCAAGCTCCAGCACCACAATACAGTTATTTTGTTGTTGAACCACATACCTCACTGGGTTCACCCCATAACCTTCGCAAATAAAAATCAGACTTTGATTCTATGATTCCTGGAGGTAATGACTCTGCACCACGGGGATTTGTTGGAACATATATCTGGAAGGAAAACCAAACAAGAGAAACGTATCAGCGCAAATAAAAATTGAACATAACTCTTGGTTTGCTAAAACACACACTGCAGATAAGTTCTAAAACAATATTACAGATAAACATAATATCAAGCCAAATCATCAAACTAAGAAGCACAGAAATATCCAAGAAGCTGTTGTGTCCCTGTCAGATACCAACACCACTACCACAGTTGTAGAGACATGTCCAATGCTTCATGGACATGTACACAACTAAGCAATAAATTATAGTGGACACTTTGACTACACATCCTAACACTCCTCAATACAGCCCAAAATGTCCAACATTTCTTTCTTTTAATGGCCAAAATATATAACAATCAAATTGAACTCATCAAACTCCATCTCACATATTATGAAGTCGTAATATAGAGATTTAAAGTATTAATCAAAGTAATATACTTGTACATTGTACAATATGTATAAACCAAACCAACCAAAGTCTTGTATAATTGATGTATATAAAAATAGTATATGTATATTTCCCTATTTTACCTGGAACGTGAATCGTTTGTATATTTCCCTATTTTACCTGGAACGTGAATCGTTCTAGAACATTGAACGGGAACGGGAACGGGAACGGGAACATAGGATGCCATATGCTCTAAAATGTGGTACGATATGAGTAGACTTGTATAAATTACAGTATAAGAATTTAAGCAACTTCTAAAGTATTGTTCTTTTAACTATTACACATCCAACAAAATGTAATTTTTTTCCCCCCGATTAATCATGTAGCAAAACATTTGTATGAGCATTATGACCCATTTTTAACTTTCTGCCTCATCAAAACTTCACTCACCTTAGATTTTAGTTCATTTGATGTTTTTCCTCCTAAGGAAACATTTAAGGAAATATACTGGGGAAAAAATTTGGAATTGCTTTGGATCACTAAATTTACTGTTTTGGAACAAAAGTGTACCATGGTTTGGAACATGTGTTCAAAAACGAAATTCGCTAAAGTATTCACATTTTTTGGTAACACTGATATTTCCATATCCAACATTCGAGAATTTGTAGCATCACTGCATTCATCATGTCATATCATTTTTGTGTCCTATATTTTTGTCTATGCTACTTATTAGTTATTAGTTCGTAAAACAATATTATAGTCCCTCTTTGATTTCTCATATACATAGATTACAAATTTAAGCATATATATCTATGGTTGTAGCTATGCTACTTCACTTATTTCTTTCTTGAAAAATTTTGTTCAAATCTGAAAATGAAAAAAGGAGACTTTATTACATATTAAGAAATCTGTAAATGAAAAGACCAAAAAGAACAAATGAAACCCTCCCATCTCAAAGAAGGGACAACATGTTACATGAGCTAGGAAAAAAATGACAGAACCAGACTTGGATTTCAAAAAATCAAATAGTTCAAATGATACATGGACTTTGGTATGAGTATCAAGTGACAATGTGTGTCCAAGGCATCCAACCTTGATAAGCCTAAATCGTAGTATATTAGGATATGTATCTAAAAGTTGGATAGGGGAATGAGGATGTGTCATGGATATTTATATGTATCACATTGTACAATATTCTTAGATAAGATAATGCAAATTATGTAGAAATGTACTTGAAATTAAATAAGATTTAGAAAATATATAAAATTTCTATGTCTCATTATGTGAGGAGCTAGAGATTTTTCTTTACTAGCAAATGTGAATTTCTTCTTCTTTTAACATCATAGAAAATTAAAAGATCCAAGTATCTAAATTGAATAGGGTATCCAACATATATCTCACACCTTTACCCTTGTCATATGAGGTGGGCATAGGTATTTTGAGAAAAATAAGAGAGTCCATGTAACACCAATTTCAATCTATTAAAGTAAATTTCCTAGTTGTTTCAATCAAGAAATAACCATTACAAGTCAAACATTCTACTTTTTATTGATAAGAGAACTTAATTAAAGCAGGGGAGAAGCAATCACAAGGGAAACTGTCCAAAATCAGGTTGAAGAACTAAACAAAATCAAAGAAGCAATAATTGTGCAACTTAATGAAAACATCAAGAATAAATCTAAAAATGTATTCATCCCCAAACTTCAGCGCTGTTATGTAGAATTTATGTTTTGAGATTGTAACAGAAATATAATTTAGAGATTCAGCAAATCTATTCATAGATCAATTGAATTTTGGCATCAACTTTTGAGAGTATTTCTAATTCGTGTATTATATTTTGGTTGGCAAATGACTATATCTTACGTAAGAAAACAAAGAAAAACCAATGGATTATAGCTGGTCCTATAGATGGAAGCTGCTTCAGAATTTATGATGCAAGACATAAAAAAAAATTTGAAGAACTAAATCACCAAAGAAAAGGTACCTTCGGAGGTGCAGTATCAGTTGAAACACGATTTTCAGGTATGTGGTCACTAACAGATCTATGATGATCGTCTTTGAAGGCTACATCAAGAGATGATATAATGCTTGAAGGCAAGTTAATCTGCGAGATTTCACAACGAATCAAATAGATGATAGGTGTCTTGTGCAACACAGGTTTATTCACAGAATTAGCCAACATACCTTAGTAAGAGAAACAGATGGAAATGAAACTCCAATAAAATATCCGAAGACCATTCCCATAATAGTAGTCATTACAAGTCTGGCACTGCCACTTGATTTCTTAGAGACTCCACTGCAAACAGAATGAGAAAACTAATCACAATGGTTTCACATAATAGAAACCGCATTTGGGTACTTCAAAGCCTACTTCCACAAATTAACTAGCAACTCATCAAAATGAAGCTTGGGAGAATGTATCTGTACAAACCTGCGGTGTGTGGTCCCCATCTTGGAGAAGTCACTCAACTTCACAGGTCATGCACTAGGCAAAAATCTACAACTTTTGAAGCTTAAAACAGAAATACCCAGTTTCAAGAAAGCAACTGTGGTTTTCCCAAATACTAATTCCTGTTAAACACATCCATGAAATATTCAATATATAATAAACAACTATAAGAATCTGAAGCAAAGATGTATATAATCTTAAATCAAGATTTCTGCAATCTTTCTGCCTTGTTCTCTCATTAATTGCCCCCAACTTTACAATGTAAGCAATAAATAACCTAATTAATAAACCCACAAAATAAAACCTAAAAATAAAAATAAAAAAAATTTCCTTTCCTTTCCTTTTCTGTGTAGGTTACAGCTTTGCAGCTTGTGAGCATGACCCAAAAAATAAAACCCTAAAAAACCCAGCAAAAGCTATTCCCTTTTTTTCTTTTTCTTTTAAAAAATTATAAACCCAGTAAAATTATGCAAGTTTAAACCAAGATTCGCATTGCATTAATACTATTCCACTTCATTAATTTTTTCTATTTTACTTAAATACTCTGATCTGCATCGTATAATAACTTCAAAAGATTTGGGTTCTCTTCTCGGGGAAGAAGGGTTCATCAAGACATAGCAGTGACGATTGACACCAAATACAGTATTTTTACATTCATATTTGTTCAGTATTATAGTGATTTTAAACTGTATAACATTCAATTTAAAAATTTTTGCACTAAAGTAACACGAAATTGAGGACATTAAATAAAAACTGCAAATTAGAAGCAAATTAATGGCGAATACGGACTAAAATTGTTGCATATGAATCACAATCCCTAAACAAATCGAATTCGATTCTTAAAAAAATACACAAAGAAATAAGTAAATATGTAATAATCGGTACATTATTGAGAAGCTTACAGATTTCGTCGACACCAAGCGAGGGAGCGAGAGAACGAGAGAGAGTTCTTCTTCTCTAGAGATCGGTACCAATATCTGGTTTTTGTTACGGCCAAAAACTGAATATTGCGTCCAATTTAAGGTGACGAAAGTACCCTACTCACAATAAAAACTACCCTTTTCACAATTAATAATGAGTGTGTTTGTTTTAATTTTTTTGAATTTTTTTTTTGTTTTTTTGTTTTTTTTTTTTTTAGTAAAATATTTTTTACAATTTTTTTTTATATTTTTTGTAATTTTTAAAACCCAATTCTTTTGCGTGATGTTTTATATTTCAGGTAGGTGTCATAGCCACATTTCCTGTAGTCATAGACATATACAATCATATTAGAGAAAATTTTCACCCTTTTTGTGCAGAAATATGTGAATGGTTTCTTTTGTCATCACAGCAGTGCCAGGATCAACTTCATATCTTCTGGTTTTTGACCTGTTTATACAAATTCAAATTGGCATGAATGTGAGGATTGTTGCCCTAAATTTGGTTACTTGATTGATATTAAAGACAAACCACTTCTCAAACCCATTATTGAGCCATTCTTACCTGTGAGGTTTGATGTTCTAAATTGAAAACTTGTAGACAATGCAAAATTTTGGGATTGTGGAGGGTGGGACATTTTTCATCATTACAATTGGGGATTCTATGTGTAATTATTTTTTAATTTCTCATTTTTAAAGTTATTTGTTGTATTTTTCAGTAATTTTTCCAAAAAGAAGTATGGGTGATTAACTCATAAATCTCTAAAGGATAACTTGTGGTTCAAATAGTCTCAATTTTATTTTAATGAATGCAGAGGTCCATTTGACACGTTTGTCCACGTCGGTTGTTGTTTAAGGGTTGCTATTTAGGGTACGATATTTTAGGGTTGGTTGCTGCGGCGCACCTTTCAACGGTGCCGTATTAGCCGTTCTGGTAAACAATTTACATTGCCTAGGGTAAAGGCATGAATGGTCCTTTTCTTTTTATTTTTATAATTTGGTAAACAACTCTATTGCCTAAGGTAAAGGCATGAATGGTCCTTTTTGTTTTTTCGTTTTGCTTTTTTTAATTGTCATTTAGGCTAAGAGGTATCCTTCTCACGTAATTTCATCTAGTCAAATAAAGAACAAATTATGATCAATAAAATATTTTTGCTTCTTTTTTGAGATAACCCAATCTTTTTGTTTGTTATTTTGAAATCAATCTAGCCTCTGTTTGGGAAGGGGTTGGCTTTTTAGCTTTTTGGCTATTTTAGCCTGAGGCTAAAAAGTCTGATTTGGGAAGGACTTTTTGACTTTTTGACTTTTTTGACTTTTTTTTGTGAGAGAGAAGTGTAATGATTATGGGTTGGATTTGATGTTTTGTTTTTTGTGACTAAAATAGCCTATTTTGTTTTTTATGACTATTTTAGCCCCTAACCCACCAAAACCAACTTCCCAAACTATGTAAAAATTCTATTGAAATACTAAAGATATATACAACTGTATATAAAATTTGAATTGAAATTTTAACTTTTTTGCCATTATATAATAAACATCCATAAAGTCGTTGTTGGCCGGATCTTTTTATGTATTGTTTTGTTTAACTAAATAAATTTTTATAAGAAAAAGTTAATAAAAGAGGGGGTAAATTAAACAGTTGGTCCGTTTAGTTTGAAACTAAGTTTTATTTTGCTTAATTTTTTTTTTTTAATTTCATCAATTTAAATTGTACAATTTTAATTAAGTTTCCAAAAAGTTTCCTCGTGCTTCCTTTGCTAATTGCCATTAGCATTTTGGATGGAAAAGAATCAATTGTAATTCACGTGAAAATTTCAATAATTTCGGCATAAAAAAAAAAAAAAAAAGTTATATCGGTGATTATTATAATTTCTTTCACATTTCATTTTGATTTCTTTAATTTGGAATGTGGATTTTTGTGTAAAATGTTCAACTCCAATTGAGGAAAACATTGTAAAAAAAATTATAATACTATGCTTAAATATTTTTTTATAGTTTGCTTAATTATTTAATATTAAAGACTTATGACAATAATGAATTTTCTTCACCCGGGTAATGAACAATTCTCAACACAGATAGAGTACTTATTAATCAAGGGCTAGCTAATTGGTTTTCAAACATTAGCTCAAGATTCAATATATTTATATATATGTTCTAAACTAAAAAGTAAAAATAAAAGAAACTAAAAAAGAAAAATACGAAATAAAATTGAACTGTTTTCTCAATATTTCTCCTTATTCAATTGTATAATCTCTTCCCCCTCCCCCGGGAGTATACATAATCTTCTGTTTATTCTCTTTTAAAATCTTAGTTTTTGTATTATAACAAGATGAAAATATTCTATTTATCAAAAAAATTATTGGAGTAGCCATAATCTTCTGTTTATTCTCTTCTAAAATCTCAGTTTTCGTATTATAGCAAGAAGAAAATATTCCATTTATCCAAAAAATAATAATTAAAAAAGTACCTTAAAATCTGATTAACCAGTTGCAATTGTTGGAAGCATTGATTGAATATTCAAGGATCTGATGCCCATCCTCAACAAGAATTTAATTTTTTTATAGTCTTTTGTTAATAATTGGTGTGATGATATATAAAAGTTGTAGAGGAGCGGAGCCATAATTAGAATCTTGTTGACTATAAAAAAATAAAATAAAAAAAGAGTGACCTTTGCTAAGGAGCTTCCTAGCTACTTAGATAACAAAGCATCAGTATTTGATTTATAACATAATTATTCAGTTAGAATATTCATTACCATGTCTGTTCAGTAAATGATTCCATTGAAAAGTCAGTAAATAGTCATTTGATAATGTTTGAAATCATTCCAACGAACCAAACACTAATAATTTTACAATTATCAAATATCTATTTTTATGGAGAATATGTAAGCATATTAACTAGTATCGTATCCCAAGGGCATCCATTATAAGTTGGTGGACAAATTAATAAGAAAATTGTAATTTTGGTGGTTAAAATGCATTTTCCAAAATTTATAAATGTTAAGCCAACTTCTGTATCATATGCTTGGTTGGTGATGTTAACAGAAAAACGAAAGAAATTGTCATTTGAGTGAGATTGAAGTCTTTTTCACTCTCACCAAACACTTCCAAGAAGAAAAGAAAAGAAAAGAAAAGAAAAAAAAAAAAAGAGTTTGTGGGTCGCTAGCTTTTTTTGCTTGCATTTTCAGGTACCTCAGTCACATTAAAGAAATGTTCATATCTCACCTTCCCTGACTTGTTTATTAAGATAAATGAATTATTAATTTATATATCCACATTAATTCTGAATTATGCACGTAATTAAGCCAGTTGATTAACAAATTACCATGATAATTTATAGGACTTTGTGGACGATAACACCAAATTAAATGCAGATAACATTCTCTTGGACTGATTAAATTAATTCAAATTCTTTTTTCATTTTCATGAAGTTTTGTTGACAAATATGACATATTTTAAATAAAACTAATTATATTCAAAATTGTCTTTGGCTGTTTTTCTTTTTAGAATTTATGCGTCAATTTTATTTATTCATTTTTTACTTTGTAAGTGCTTTTAGACTCAAAACCCAAACACATTTTTTTTTAAATCAATAAAATCGGACCCTTTCTTTCAGATTTTATTCATTTTTAAAATAAAAAAATTAGCCTTTTCAATTCTAAAAAGCACCTAAAAAGTTTAAAAATGACCCCAAAAAAATTAAAAATTTATCAATGAATTTAATTTTCTTTATAGTAAAAGTAAATATTGATATTTAGAATGATCATGTGATCCATATTCAACTTTTTGTTACCGCTATCTTTAAAACGAATAATATGAATTGCAGATAACAAATATTAACGGCATTTTTATAGAATTAAATAATATGGATAGTGAGTTTTAAAAGGAAAAAAAAAAAAAAAAAAAAAAGTAAGGGCGTTTTTATCATTCAAATTAAAATATTCTTTAACGGCCATGTGAACAATACAGTTTCACTTCACACCTTTGCTTCTAGTAGCCGTTAACTTCCTTCTGGAAATATAAAGTGGGGTTTTAAGCAGTGAACCAACGACCGCTCGAACTAACTAACGGCGTTAATTAGCTACCAACAACCCCACCCCCTACACCCAGAATTTAAAAGAGACCAAGACCTGCATTGCACAAGCCACAGTCTCTCTCTCTCTCTCTCTCTCTACTGAACTCTTTCCATAACTCCGGTGTCGATTTTCAGCCAGACTAGGGTGATTTCAAGAGTTGTAGGAGCCATTTCTTTTACCAGTCACTCATTACTACATTTTCAAGGTCTCTCTCTCTCTCTCTCTCTCTCTCTCTCTCACTCTCATTCTTGAAGGTAACTAGCTAATTAAACTGGCATATTGTCTTCATTTAAAAATGTTACCACATTTACATATATAATAGAGCTACAAACACATAACTAAGGTTCATTCTGTTTCCCAAAGTTTTTTTTTTTTTTTTCATCCATTGTATTTCAAAAATATATATGAAATATACATATGTGCATATGCATATGCATAAAAGCTTTGTGTTCATACACCTCAAGCTAATCACGCTTTGCTACTAATCATTTTTTTAGAACTTTTTTACGGAAAAAAAAAAAAAAAAGATAGCGTAAATTATGTCGGTAGTCTTTGTATTTTTATTCTTGTATCATTTTGATTTTTGTAATTTTAATTTGTTTAATTTTGAATTTTTGATATCGTCTCAATCTAGTCTAGTTGATTGTAACTATTAGTATTTTTTAATGGAAAATGCGTACATTAGTAGCAAGTGTCATACTTTTAGAAGTAAAATTATAACATGCTCAACTTATTGAGTTAATTTCAACTATTTCAATGATCATTTTTCATCAAAAATACTAATAGAATTATTAGTTAGATTAAATTGACACAATCTAAAAGTAAAAATTAATATTGAATCAATTAAAAGTGTATGGACCAAAATATTTCAATAGGCAAAATGTACCACCTACCCATGTAATTTGCCTAAAGGGATATTACTAGGATTGGTCAACCCTCCAAAAGATTGGAAATCAATGACTTGGTATCAATTTTTAAGCTACCTATTAATGATTACAATAATACAAAATAGAATTTAAAAAAAAAATATATATATATATATATTTTATACAAAATGATATGGCCATTTTTGTTCTTTTAAAAACCCTTCATATTTATTTATAATTTCAAAAATATCACCGTCACGTCATTCTAAATAAAATTTATGTATAAAAATTTTATTTGTTCATATAATTTTTCATATACATAAGTCACTTAATTCTCATATTAAAATTCTAAAGTTACTGCATTATTGTCAAGTCTAGCAGAACTTAACTTGAGATTAATTAATAGTGGCTGCTAATTATAAAATGTTGTGCACATCTCACAAGTTATGGCGCTAGTCTTCTTCTTCTTCTTTTTCTTCGTTCTTTATTAATTTTCTATTTTTTTAATATTTCATATGGAAGATGGGAGAGATGTCAGGGTTCCAGTTGGGTGTTTTAGGTGCACTGTTTCTTTCCGTGGCGTCATCAGTATCCATTGTCATCTGCAACAAAGCCTTGATGAGCAATCTTGGCTTCCCATTTGGTAAACTAGTCTTTTCCTCTATATTCTCATCAAGTTTTTTCCTTTTTTTTAATCTGAAAAAAAATAAAATAAAATAAATACATATATTAAGGTTTTTTCCTTTGGATCAAAGGAATTTTTGGAGGAAAAGAAAGAAAAAAAAGCTTTTATTTCATTCACCTAATTTTATTCTTCAACAACCTTGTTGTTTTTGTAATTTATTTTATAGTATGTGGAGGCAAGTCATTTTCCTTGGCAAATTAGTGGTTAGAAAATCATTTTCACTGTGTGCAAAACATACTATACTACAGACTGTCTTTGTTGCTAGAGCTTGATCTGATCTAATTTGTTTATAAGATTACTACAAACAAAGTATATATATATATATCCCAAATGAAATAAAGGTTTAAACCTTGTTTTTTCTTTCATTTTAAGGCATGAATCCTTAAGTAATTCAATTTTCCAACACTTTCTATGGACCAAAACCTTGTCTTTATAATTTGTTTGACTAATAACAAGTTAACAACTGCATATGATAAAATATTTAGTAACGCTGTGTTTGGTTGGGAGATTTGAGGAGGGATTTGGAAAGGAAAAGGAAAAAGTTAGGTGAAATGTGAATAAAATATACTTACATTTCACCTAGTTTCACACACTTTTTTCCTTTCCCTTTCCAAATCCCTCCCCAAATTTCCCAACCAAACACAGCATAAAAAGAAATTTTGGCTCAGGAATCATTTGTATTTTTTTATTTTATAGCAATTGTTGAAATTAGTCCAGAGTCCATTGCTTAAATTATCAAACACTTCAAAGCAAAATTAGACTCAAGGATTTTCCTAGGAATATTCTTTTCTCTCTCTTGTAATGTTTATTACCATTAATAAATTATTAGTGTGTTTTTTTTTTTGTTTTTTTGCCAAGGAAAAAAACAGAAAAGAAAAGAAAAGATCTAGGATAGTTCACTAGGATATTAAGAATTTGACTCTCTCCACTTACATGTGATTTTCATATTCCGTATATTTATTTGGGGTGTTTTGTGCTTGTTGAATTTGTCGTATTTGTTGGATTTCATGTTGAATATCTATTTTGATGTAATTCTCATGATATTTATAATTTATCTGGACACAAAAAAAAAAAAATTCCAACAACAACAACAACAACAACATTGTGGAAGGATGAATTGGCCAATTATACAGTCAAAGGCTATGAGGAAGGATAAACCATAGTTGATTTCATTTTAATGCTTCGTCAAAGTACCCAAAAAATTAGTGTTTGTAATCAATAAGTTAGTTGATTTTATTTATTTTAATTTTCCAGCAACCACATTGACCAGTTGGCATCTGATGGTAACGTACTGCACTCTACACGTGGCGCAACGCCTCAATTTTTTTGAGAACAAGGCAGTCGACATGAAGACTGTCATCCTTTTCGGAATTCTAAATGGAATTTCCATTGGATTTCTCAACTTAAGTCTTGGATTTAACTCCATTGGCTTCTACCAGGTTTTCTTAATTAATTTGCTTATATTACATTATCAGTTTAATTGTTTGTGTCATATGGTAAAGATCTAAAATAAAATTCAATTATATATATCATTTTTCATGACTTAAATCCTGTAATAAAATTAATTTTCTCCATATTCATGACTTAATTAATTTTCTTTTGTCCTTTACTTTGCAGATGACCAAACTTGCAATCATACCTTTCACTGTGCTATTGGAAACGCTTTTCTTGAATAAGCAATTCAGGTTATTATATACGCATGAAATTTTGAGAAAATCTACTACTAAATTTCTTTCATTGATCTGGGCTTTTACAGATCACAGTACTCATAATATCAAAAAACAAAAAAACTCATTAATTTTCCTGCTTGAATTCCTGCAGCCAAAAGATTAAGCTCTCTCTCTTCCTCTTACTAGTTGGAGTTGGCATCGCTTCCATAACTGATCTACAACTCAATTTAGTCGGCACAATTCTCTCCCTCCTAGCTATCGCAACAACCTGTGTTGGTCAAATTGTATCCTTTTTTTTTTTTTTTTTTGAATTTCTTCCATTACTATTTCTTTCAATTCAGTATCCATTGCAAGAAATGGCTCAAGTAACCTGGGTAGTCGCTAAGTGGTGAAATCTAGGATGAGTCGTAAATTTGGACGTGCTACTTTTGATGATTACAAGTAATTGGGATTTACTTTTGCAAAGATGGGCTTAAAAATCCTCTCCAATAACACGTGGTGTGCCTTTTCAATAGTAGAGAGTATTTATCTTATATTTTTCAGACAAAATAGTCATATATCTCCTTATTATTGGGTGAGCACATAACTACGTGGTAGGGTAGACAACTTCTATCGTCATTTGGCCTATGCTAGATAACTTATTTATGGATGTGAAAGTTTTCAATTATCATGTCAAAGTACAAATGTGGTTTGGCTAATGCTATACAAACTTTTTTTTTTTTACCTAGACATCTATCATGTTATTAAAGTCGATTTTTATTTTAAATTCTATTCATCAATAAGATTAGAGTAACTAATAAGTTTGCCTTTAGAGTGAAAAAGTAAGGTATTTTTTTTTTTCCCTCTTAACCTAATGATCTATTTTAGCTGACAAACACAATACAAAAGAGGCTCAATGTCTCTTCGACACAGTTGCTCTATCAGTCTGCCCCATTTCAAGCTGCCATTCTCTTTGTCTCGGGCCCTTTTGTCGATCAATGCCTCACCAAGCAAAATGTTTTTGCTTTCAAATATTCTCCTATTGTCTTGGTAATTTCTCACTATCTTTTGTTTTCCATTATCATTTATGTGCTATTTTACTAGCATATTATATTAGCAAGCGTGATATACATTGTTAAGTTTATTTTCTAATAGTCTAAATTCAAGTATCATTACTAGGGTTTGTTCTGTTGTTATGTCTGCTATTGTTTTTGTGCACTTGGTTAGTTTATTTTGTTTGACTCTCAGCGTGTGAGATTGGTGACATTTTATTAGACCAATTTTCAAAGAAAAATGATGTGCATGTCATGAATTTATGCCGAAGCCAACTGGTTAATTATGATTAGCCATAGGCTTATGGGCCCTACAAGAGGACCAATAATAGGGAGCTCAAATGAGTCAGTTTTAGTTTAATTTTAAGTTGGAACAGCCTTACTAATTGCTTAATAGCTTAAGTTATTTTAAAAAATTAGCATCTTAATTAATACAACCAATGCATATGAATCCACAAGAATACTATTGTTTATAACCATTGGATCTTTGTGAAAATGATTAATGACTGATTGCCTTTTTAAAAAAATTGAAAAAATTTGCAGGGATTCATCATACTTTCATGCTTGATTGCGGTTTCTGTGAATTTTAGCACTTTTTTGGTTATTGGGAAGACATCACCTGTTACATATCAAGTGCTCGGCCATCTGAAAACATGCCTTGTTCTTGCATTCGGCTATACATTGTTGCATGATCCCTTCACTTCCAGAAACATCATTGGAATATTGATCGCCATCCTCGGAATGGTCTTGTATTCATATTTTTGCTCCATTGAGAGTAAAAAGAAGCAACTAGGCGACCTCTCAGCCGCCTCTCAGGTACACTTCTCTCTCTCTCTCTAATGAGATAGTATGTGTATACAAATTAAACTAGAAAAATATTAATAATGTACGTGTCAGCACAATGGGCTACTTTTAGTGAAAATAATGACAAAACCAACAAAGATGGATTCTTTTGGTGGGTCTCATCATGCTGACATGCAAGTACATTTTGTTTGTTTGTTTGTTTTATTTATTTATTTATTTAATTTTGTGTATGTAGATTTTCTCCTCTAGAATATGATGGGAACTGAATAATTGGTTTTATTGTGTGTAATTGCAGATTAAGGATAAGGAAACGGCAGCACTTTTGGGGGGAATGAATATAGGTAGTCAAGAGAAAGAAAGTCATGAGGTTAAGAAATCAGCCAAAGACTCTCTTGTTTAAATACTAGTTGTAGGCTTGTGACGAAGAGTTTATGTGTTAAGATCTCTTTCAGACATTTGATGTGTAAATGAGCCTGAAATTCTTTGAAATAAAAGTAAAATCTTTTGATTCAATTGGTCTTTCCTTTATTCATACGCAGAAAAATTACAAATATAAAAAAATGTACAAAAAAATGAAGTGTGTTGTCAAAAATTAAAATATGATATAATGTACGCCACATCCAAAATGAACTTGGACAACTTTTTTTTAATTTTATGTGCATCTTTCTGTGTTCATAGCATTGGAGGTCGTAGCTTGAGTTGGAAAAATCTTAGATGAAAAAACTTTGAATCCTAGAAAAATCGAGCTAGAGAAGAATTGTGAACAACAAAATCCAAAATGCCACTATGATTTTAATTAGTTTAGCAACCTTGTCTTATTTTTATTTTTTATTTTTAAAGATTGAGAAGAAAATTTTTATTACAAAATCAATAAAAAAATCAGATCAATAACGAACTTCCGTAAGAGGAATATCCTAACCTCCACAGAGGAGGAGAAAAAACTCTAATAAAAGAGGGACATAACCTCCACACAAGGTGGATTATTACAACAAACAATAAAAAAAATAAAATAAAAAAGCAAACCAAAAACAACTAGATATCCAAGTTGCCAAATGCATCCAAAGTTCCATTACACTGCAACTTTCAACTTGAAATCTAAAGACTCCACTTCCGTTGGTCAAAATGGAACATTAAGGTTGAGGTGGTCGCCTAGCGAGAAATGAACGTGTTAAACATCATCGGCCTTCAGATTGTGGGAAGATTTGAAACCAGACTGAAAAATCTAGTTTTATTGAACAATGTTTTTGAAAATCTAGATTTATCCCGTGACAAGTGATTATCAATTTAGGTAATCCAATTAAAAATTATACCATCATGATCAATGTAGAGGAGAGAGAAAGAGAGAAAAGAAAACCACGACACAAAATATTTTGTATGTGAAAAAATCACAGTTGGAATCTACTAATTTGTGATAAAAAACCACGGGCCCTTAGCTAAGCGAAAATCTACTATGAAAGAAAATAGTATAAGAGATATCTTACAGAGGCTACTCCAGGCTCACGTGTTTGTTCAACCTACGAGTCACACTTCTTCTTTCACTGGATCTCTGCAACGGTTGTCAAATCCACGATGCCAATGACTCTAGAATCCACCGAAGTCTACAACCTTAGAATCCACCAAGAAGGTTAATTTTTGGAAATATGTGAAAACTTGTTGCAGCTTGATGATTAGCTTTGAAGCTCCTATGGTCTTAAGAATAATCAAGCAAATGAGAGCATTACAAGTAATCCTCACTACAAAGTTTACTCTCAAACACTCAACAAAATCTATTTACAAAAATGTATTTCACTCATAAAAATGATCTCTCAAAAGATAAAAAAAAAAAAAAAAATTCTTAGAAAAGCTTAGATGAAAATGCTCAGAAAAGGGGTGTAAGAGATACCAAAATGAATTAGCCGAGCATGCCTTAAATAGGCCTGGGCTAACAGTACATCGCGGCTGCAGTCCTCGAGGTCGCGAGCGCGACCATGTCTCTCGCGGGAGCGAGCCTCCTTCGTGGGATACAGACAAAACTTCTGGAGCATGATTTGGTCGCAGCTTGGATGCGGCTTGGTCGTGGGCACGATTGTGAAGACCGCGGGGGCAATTGTCTTATTCGTGGGCGCGATTGAGCATGCGTGCAGTAGTTTTTTTAGACTTTTTTTCTCCATCTTTTGCATATTTTCTTCCACATTTTGAGCCACGATTTTTCCCATGCTTTGCCATCGTATCCTGTAGACAAACAACCACCCTACAACCTTTCTTTTGCTCACATGATAGCTATCAAATCTATGACCAAAACTTTTCTAAAAACTTCAATTTTATTAGCTCAAGAAAGATGGTTTCAAATTGATTGTTTTCAATATGCAACATCAGCTCAAGATATTTGTCAGCTTTTTCCAACCAAATCTCAAGTGTTTATTTGAAGAAAAATCAAGATTCATCTTTGAGGCATGCTTTGAAAATTTGTAAAACCAATAATCAATTGACCTCACAATCTTTGAGCCACGAGCCACCATCAAAATTGACTTGTATCTTGATTGAGCATGAAACATCCATGACTTGAAAGACCAAGAGGATAATGAGAAAAAAAATAAATGAAAGGCCAAAATAACAAATGAAATTGCTTTGTCATGGAATTTGCCAAAATAAATTTTGATGCAACAAAAGTGTAGGATTAAAAATTCTAACAATTTCCCCATTTGACAATTTCGTGACAAAACCCAAAATCCTACACAAAAACTTATTAGAACAATTTCACATGAGAAAAGCAAAACATAAAAAAAACTAAAAACGTTTCATAACAAACCAACTAACCAAGATCCATGTTCAAAGACAAAAAAAACTAATAAAACTCCCTCTAAACTAATACAGATCTTAAAGTTTTGAGCACGAAGGTAAAAGTTTGGGCGCAAGCCAAACATCAGATCTAGAAGATTGGAAAGAGGGAAAAGGGGACGCTAACACCAGTGGTCAGAGGCATATCTAGTGAGGGTGGATCCATGGAGGTGGGAAAATGACAGATCTGGTGGCGGTGTGGTGGTGGTGGCATCGAAAAGGGTTGAAAGGACAAGCTTCCAATATTATTTATATATTATATAAGCAAAAATGAGTTTATAATGAGAAATCTTGTGAGAGTTTCAATATCTAATTTTCTTAATTTTAAACAATTAAGAAAATCTTCATTGACTAGCTTCTATTTAACCATATAAAAATAAAACTCTAATTAGTTTATGATTTATTTGATAATCCCACATTGGGAAAAGAATGAAATAAGAGTTGTTTCACTTATATAAATTGAATCTTATACTCTTATTTAATATTGTAGTGTTACTAGCATAGCTATGCATGGGTATAAATAAATAATCCAAATTAGTTTTTAAATTTAAATAATAATATAAAATTTATCTAAAATATATAGTAAAAATGATATATAATTATTTAAATTTTATTCATTTTTATCAGAGTTACACATAAGATAAGGTTTTTATTTTAATGTCACTAAATGTGTGTTCTAAGTTCTTAATAAAAAATACATGTCATAATTTAATTGATAAAAATATTAGAATAAATTACAAACGTTATACTTATTCGTTTTATAAGTTTTGAAATTTTAATTTATAATATGATAGTAGTAAATTACATTTGTTAATATACTAATTTTTTCTTATTTTGTAAAACTTAAAATTTTGTTTATTCAAAATTATAAATTGTCTTATGTCATAACTCTTACGTGAGAATGGATTAGGATTAACTTGTGATGTTAGAGTTGGATTAAATATTAAAAGTGACCTAAAAGTTAGTTGACTCAATATTTATGCCAATATGACCTTCACCAAATCATTAAAATTTGTCTTGAATCATTATTTTATTTAACGCAAGTTCAATACAACTGAAATCACTTGTTGAAACTCTTTCAACAATACCAGTTTTTATATTGTCCACCTCCATTCACCTGAACATTACAAATAAAAATACATAAAATCATAATTCTAAACAGTTTTAAAGTACATTTGATTCCTTAACGTAATTTTACATTCTTTTCCATTAATAGTAGCAGTCACTAAATATATGGCACCCTTTTGAATACTTCTAAGATTTCCCAACAACATATCTTTGTAGTCCGTCCAAACATTAATTAGGAAAAACTGGTCCACAACTTTTATTCCGTGACAAACATATTCTTTGTTTTTGCCACCAACGAGCTTGAATCTCATTTTCTTTAGCATCCGAAACCTGTTGGACTGGCTAGGATCAACAATCCAAGTCTTAGGATTACCTTCACCAACTCCAATAAATATCTTGTCAGGTGTGGGGACGAAATTTGAAGGACTATTATCACTTATGACGAAAAACAAAACCTGGTGGACCACAGCTTCCTCTTTAGCCTCTTGTCCCAATTGAACATTCCCAATTAATTTTATACCCTTAACCACGATCTTGTCTGATTGACCGTCACATCTTTTATTACCCAACTCAATACTATTCAGCAATCTCGCTACACCTTTATTATCAAATTTAATGTCCCTTAATTGTTCATTGTACATTTATAACTTCCTTACTCCCGTCTTCGTCTTTTTAATATATCGGGAAATATTCTAAATGTACCGTTTGCGAATGTACACCGCCTTAAAAGATGCACGACCACGGTAACTAAGCTTATATCCACTGGCCGCCAGTGTCCTTGACCTCTGTAGACGTCCCCAAACGCCCCGGGAGGATGAATCCCGTTCTGTCCTTTTTGTGGGGTTTACTACAGTTCGGACTCGATTTGTCACGGTTCTAAATCTGAACCAAAGAGTCCAAATCCGGCAAATTGTTTTGAGAAAAACAGATTTTTAGAAAAGAAGTGCCAAACATGGACTGCTTTGCCAGATACAGAGTCGCCACCTAAATATTTTTTAATGGGGGAATTTAGGAAACCCTGACTCGGTGCCAAAGGCCACGTGTCCGTCATCACCAAAGTTGCCTCGGCTCGGGAACTTGGGTACGATTGGGGAAGGTCAGCTATGAGCACCTCCTCTCGCCCGATCCGAAGATCGGCCTTTACTAACCATGATATCCGATTTTGAAAACGTTATGTGTTCTTATTCCGATTAATTAGCTAGAATTACTATGTTATGCGCGCAGCAAACAAGTATAGACTAGATCGCCTAATTTGGAATAAAGCCTTGCATATCCGTTCGTTTAGAAACGTTTTGAAATTTGCTACTCGCAAGTAGGCTAAAATACAGATTTCAATGAATTATCCCAATTCAAGTAATCCAACCTTCACCCACAGGCATTCAGGCAGTTATCACATAAGCATTTAGCCACATGGTAAGCATGCTGTCATGTTAACATTCACACTCATGTGAGATGCTAAAGCATAAATACTTACAGTGTACTCCGTGCCAAAACAATGAAACTAGTTAGCAAAACATGCATGACCCTAATTCATGTTAAGTGGCTAATGTATCACATACAGAATGCAACTAAGTAGGCTCGGCTACTAATGACATGGCATGGCACTTACTTCAAAGCATGCTTTGAAACACGTATTCAAGAAAGTGTATTGAAAATTGCAATGCAGTTTGAATGATGAATCGAGCCTTCGGTGCATGCAAGACAAATGAATGCAAACATGCGAAGCATAAGAATGCTAATCGAGATATGCCCTAAATCTAACCATTATAAGCGGTTAAATAAAAGGGAGAAAGAAAGGGGATTGGAAGACATGCACACACGCACGCACGCACCCTTATTACAACATTGTGCCCTCACAGGGAGGGTCCGAATAAATAATACAAGCCGCCTAACTAACTAAATCACAAGCTAACTAATTATTACAGAATCAAATGAATAACTAGCTACAACTAATTATTACACAACTTAATTAATTAACGAATCAGTTAACTAATTAATGAATGACAGCGAGCAAATAGGGAAAGCAGTAAATGATGCTATTCCAGCTTTGTTTGAAGAAGGGAGGCATGCATGCTCGCTTCGGTTCCTCACTTTGGAAAGCCTTCCGATTGCTCTTTAGAGGCTCTGTTTGCAGGGTGTCTTCCAGTGCTTGTTGCTGCCACTTACCAAAACACTGCAGGGGAAGCTACCAGTGGCCTGCCAGCCATGAAAGGAGAGTTGCCGGCCAGAGATGGCCCACTGCTGGCCATCAATGGCAGGCTGCCGGCCACTGGTGTGCTGGGACACCAAACTGCAACAAAACACAAAATAGAGGAAAAGGAGGGTTTTCCTAGGACATGTATGCACCATGGCACTCCAAATCTCCTCAAAACATCAAGGGAGAGGCCAAATTGGATCCACGGCCATCAATCACGCATCCCGATGCATGATGGCCAAAGATCCAACTTGTGCAAATCAATATAGAAATGAATACACAAATAAAGCAAGTAAAGCCTAGAACTCTATCATGAATCATCAAGAGCTTCGGCGACCGAGAATTGAGACACGTTCCATCACTTGAAGTATGAAACGCCCCTCGTTCCTCGTGCTCGGATTAACACTTAATCCAAGCAATGCAATACGTAAGCATGGTAAACATGCAACATGACCTAAGTATGCAAACATGCAATCAAACCGAACATGCAACAAGCATATGAGCATAATGTGAGGCAACAACCTATGACAAAATGCAATATGAACATATGAACATGCAAGGTATGTAAAGCTAAGCAAGTATGCAACAACATACTATATGTAACGAGCATGCGACAACATGGCAAAATGGGCTTACACCAAAGATGGACAACTCTCAACTAGGTCCAAATTAGTAGCCAAGGCGAAGAATTAAGCCACACAAAACACTCAAGCATGCAAAATGCGAAAGGTTCAACAAAGGGGCCTAAAAGGGCAACTCTCAAAAGTGCCTAAGAAGTGACAAATGCGCAAGTGTAACAACACTATATGCACTGAAATGAGATGATAAATGATGCCAAATCATTTAAACAACACAAGTAAAGCATGCGAAGCTCCTAAGTCATGAAAGCTAGCAAAGAGCAATACAAAGGAGGCATGCAATACATGGCATGAACACATGAACTAAGCATGGATAGAGCTTAATTAGGCCTAAACAAAGACTTAAACATGCTGCAACGAAGGCTCAAATACCTAGGCATGCAAGCATACAAGCTAAGCCTTAAACTAGGCAATAATGCACGACATTCAAAGGCACTTGAAGCATGAATGAAGTGAGAATGTGACAATGGTACATACTCTGAAATGAAGCATTAAATGATGCCAAATCATCTAAATATCTCAAAGATAGCATGCATGCATCACCGAAACGCAAAGCTTGCAAGGTCAATTACACTACAGCTGTACAAAACATGCATTATTTGACTAAGAAGCATAAATACAGAGGCAAGGCAGCCCCAAAACATGAACATTTCTAGTTCAAAGCATGGCCAAAAGGTGCTAGCATGATGGACTAACATAGCATGCAAGATTAACCAACAAACATGGTTTACATGGCAAGTGTATAAAGCAGGTAAGAAGTCATCAAACCAGCCAAAATCAGTGAACTAAACAAGCCAAAATATGCCCAAATAATCATGGAAATGCAGCCAATGCATGCCAAAATGAGGGGCCTCTTTGGAGGGCCACACAAGGGATTATTAGGCACATGCAAGATGGACATTCAACAAGGCCAAACCAACTCTGGAAATGGCTCAAGAGGGTCCCAAAACCCACTGAAAAGGGCCTGGAACAAGACCTAGAAGCATGCAAAATGTAGTCTCTTTGGAAGGCCAAAAAGGCCACCAAACAAGACAAGGAGAGAGGGGGTCACCCCCCTCTAATTTGGGCTCTCAAAACAGTGTCTAAGCCACTGAAAATCCGCTGGATTTCAGTGGCTAATAGGCCAAAACAAGGCCAATGCAAATACTCACATGTATAGCTCAAAACATGATGAATTAAAGCATGAAAGGGGGGGGGGGGATAACCCCAAACAGAAAAAGTATCTTAAACAAACATGTTTATAAGCTCAAAAGGAAACTTTTTCTAGTTTATGACCAATCTCGAAGATGATCACAAGTAGGGCTAATCTATCATGCAAAAATGGCCCTAAAAGGAGAGATAAAGCACAAGGGACAGAAGCTGGCCCCAAATGAAAAAGAGCCCTTCAACAAAATTGAAGAGGGGCTCAAAACAAGGAACTTTACAGTTTACATCAAGCCACAAAAATAATCACAAATAAGGCCAAATTATCATACAAGAAAAAGGCCTAAAAGAGGGATAAAGAGACAAGTGGTAGGAGGAGGCCTCAAATAGCAAAGAGTCCTTGATCAAACATGTAGAGGAGCTCAAAATATGATCTTTTTCAGTTCATGACAAAGTCCAAAAATGCTTTCAAGTAAGGCTTATAGATGAACAAAGAAAGTGCAAGTTTAGGGGAAATAGAGACTTACCCTAGAAGAGCAGTGAACCAGCAGGTTTTGGTCCAGAATTCTGAGTTTCCAACCTCCTCAAATGGCCTCCAAGGTGCTGGAATGGAGGATAGAGGTGTATATCTAGGTGTTGTAGTGCAAAAGTGCAAAGAAACCCAACTCTAAGGCACAAAATACACACAATATAGAGAGAGACAGCTTTTTTTTCTCTCCAAAACTCAGAACCCTTGTCAAAGAGGAAGGCCTCTTGCTTATATAGAACAAAGCAAAGCCAAAGCTTCTTGAACAAGCTTTTCAAGGCTTCTATCCCTCCATACACGTGTATGGAGGGGAGCAAATGAAAATCTAGCTGGCTCAAAAGATCTGCCTGAAAACCAGCTGAGATAGGGGGGGTGCCGGCCATCAGTAATGGCCGGTAGTGCCACACTGATGGCCGGCAGGGGCTAAGCCATGGCCGACAGTGCACTATGAGGGCCACTCTAACAGGACCTAGTCAGGGTCCAAAAATGAGACAGAAAGGATACAAGGTCTGGGAAACTCGAACCGGTGCCATTTCGCCGCGACAGTCGAATGCTGGGCGAGCAATCGAACCAGTTGTTGGGTGTACCTACAAGCACAACCAAGTCTTGAGGGCGGTCAAAAATGGGGTGTCTACAGTTGCCCCTCTTTGACAGAACTCGGAAGTCACAAAGTGACGGGAGTGAATGTCAAAGCCCTGAGACGACCCATTTTTGACAAGGCCGGAGACTTAGACAAACAAGCAAGATAATAAAGAGATGCGCCCGCAGGTAGGGATGTAATCGGTTCGGGACGGTCGGTGTTTAGGTGAAATTTTGCACCGAACCGATAATGTCGGTTTATTATATTGAAAACCAATACAGACCAAATTTTTTATCAAACCGCACCAAACCGCACCGATTCAATCGGTTCGGTTCCATGCGGTTTAATCGGTTTAAATGCTTTCAAAATTAAGTCATTTCTTAAATTTATAGTATAATAAATAATTTATATAAAAATATTAAATTAGCCATTTGTACACAATTTTAATCATATCTAATCTAACCATTCACAAAAATACAAATAAAAAATTAATATATACTAAGGCTTGAAGCTTTTAGTGAATTAGAATTAGAACAAAATATAATTTCAGAATCAAAGTCTTGACATCAAAACAAAACCAAAACTTAAAACAATCATCCCATAAGTCTAAACCACAAGTCTATCAAATAGAGTCAAAATATTCATTATATATTTAATAATATATTATATGTAAATATATTCGGTCGGTTTCGTGCAAATCGGTGTATAGTATACCAAAACCGGCACCGAACCGAAAACTAAAAAAAATTAATTTCCAAAACCGAACAGACCGATTCATATTAAAACACCAACCAAATATGACCGGTTCGATCCGGTTCGATCGGTTTAGTCGATTTTTTCGGTTTTTCTTACATTCCTACCCGCAGGCAGGGGCAAGATGCAAATGATATGCAGGAAGATTTTGAAAATTGGACTTATACGCTGCGCGAAGTCGGCTTGTAATTGGACTTATACGCTTTCGCGCAGCCGGTTTGTAATTGGACTTATACGCTTTCGCGCAGCCGGTTTGTAATTGGACTTATACGCTTTCGCGAAGCCGGTTTGTAATTGGACTTATACGCTTTCGCGAAGCCGGTTTGCAATTGGACTTATACGCTTTCGCGAAGCCGGTTTGTAATTGGACTTGTACGCTTTCGCGCAACCGGTTTGTAATTGGACTTATACGCTTTCGCGAAGCCGGTTTGCAATTGGACTTATACGCTTTCGCGAAGCCGGTTTGTAATTGGACTTATACGCTTTCGCGCAGTCGGTTTGTAATTGGACTTATACGCTTTCGCGCAGCCGGTTTGTAATTGGACTTATACGCTTTCGCGAAGCCGGTTTGTAATTGGACTTATACGCTTTCGCGTAGCCGGTTTGTAATTGGACTTATATGCTTTCCCGCAGCCGGTTGTAATTGGACTTATACGCTTTCGCGAAGCCGGTTTGTAATTGGACTTATACGCTTTCGCGAAGCCGGTTTGCAATTGGACTTATACGCTTTCGCGAAGCCGGTTTGGAATTGGACTTATACGCTTTCGCGCAGCCGGTTTGTAATTGGACTTATACACTTTCGCGAAGCCGGTTTGTAATTGGACTTATACGCTTTCGCGCAACCGATTTGTAATTGGACTTATACGCTTTCGCGAAGCCGGTTTGTAATTGGACTTATACGCTTTCGCGCAACCGGTTTGTAATTGGACTTATACGCTTTCGCGCAGCCGGTTTGCAATTGGACTTATACGCTTTCGCGAAGCCGGTTTGTAATTGCACTTATATGTTTTCGCGAAGCCGGTTTGTAATTGGACTTATACGCTTTTGCGCAGCCGGTTTGTAATTGGACTTATACGCTTTTGCGTAGCCGGTTTGTAATTGGAATTATACGCTTTCGCAAAGCCGGTTTGTAATTGGACTTATACGCTTTCGCGCAGCCGGTTTATAATTGGACTTATACGCTTTCGCGAAGCCAGTTTGTAATTGGACTTATACGCTTTCGCGAGCCGGTTTGTAATTGGACTTATACGCTTTTGCGAAGCCGGTTTGTAATTGGACTTATACGCTTTCGCGCAGCCGGTTTGTAATTGGACTTATACGTTTTCGCGAAGCCGTTTGTAATTGGACTTATACGCTTTCGCGCAGCCGGTTTGTAATTGGACTTATACGCTTTCGCGAAGCCGGTTTGCGGTTTGTAATTGGACTTATACGCTTTCGCGCAGCCGGTTTGTAATTGGACTTATACGCTTTCGCAAAGCCGGTTTGCAATTGGACTTATACGCTTTCGCGAAGCCGGTTTGAAAATTCAGGATGTATGCAAAAAGGAATTGCACCTTTAGAGGATTTAAGATCTCCTAGACCCGTGAAGGGTGCATAATAATGCAAGTAGCACGGTGCATAACAATGCGAGTAACGATGTATAACAATGCAATGCACTAACAAGTGCAGATAAGGTGCGCAAAAATAGCGCAAACAATGCAACGCACTAGCAAGTGCGGGTGGAATGCGCAAGATAGCGCGATGCGCAAAATAGCGCAAGTGTTTTTGAAATGCACTACACAGTGCGATACGCTAAACAGCGCGAATGATTTGAAATGCACTAAACAGTGCGATGCGCTAAACAGCACGAGTGTAATGCAATGCACAAAAATAGTGCGAGTGAAATACAACCACAAGATGCACAAGACGGTGCGAGTGAGATACAAAGTGTAAGTGTACAAGACAGTGCGAGTAAATGCATGGTCTATGCAAGTGAGGTGCATTTTCTATGCAACATTGAAAGCATATTCTATGCGGAATCGAAAGCAAGCATATTCTATGCATGAATCATAACGATGTGCAGCACGCAAGTAACAGAAGTGTGTATGAAAGTGCAAATTCTATGCAATAGAGGGGCGTCAAACATGTACTTTGGTGCCTCCGATTTACCTCTCAGAGGACTTGGCAACACGCTCAGCTCAAAAGGGGACACCCTGTCTATATTGGCGAGAGATAACATTTGCAGCTACTTTAATTACCATTCTGACTTGAAGCAGGCTTAAGCTTGGGGTTAAGATACACTCATATTCCAGAGAAAGGCGAGGCCTGACAAGATGCACCTGGAATGCGGTCACGAAATTTACTGAAGTTGAAACAGACTAAGATGCTCCAAATTTTCTCTCTTTTCTTTTGCTTTGCAGCCTGGAACCTATACAGCCTCAGATAGGTCCTGATTTTACTGTTCTAACATAACCTGGGTTGAACCCTGCAGTTTTTACGAAAGAACGAATCTCGTTTTGCACAAATGTTGAGAATGACACAGTACTCTGAGCACAAAACGATTTATTTTTAAAATTGAAATGAGTTCTCGACCGGGTATTGAGCCTATGACTGAACACAGCGCCCCACGACTCAACAAAGAAAAACAAAAGGTAAACAATCTAAACACATCGCGAAACACTCGAAACGACTCAAAATAAGAATCGAGACAAACAAAACAAAAGACACGACACACAGACGTGTTACAAAGATGAGAGACCTCTCAGTGCACGAGGAGCCAGTTTCTCCGGGTATGTTTCCCACCCTTTCTGATTTGTGATTCTCATATCACTCGGCCCTCAGGCTCAATTTTTCTCTCAAACCCTTTTTTCTCACTTTTCTCTCGACTTACACCTCTCTATTCTTCAATCTCTCATTTTTATCCCTTCCCAGGGTGATTGATGGATAAACAGAAAGTCGTGGGTTCACGCCCAACACTATTAGCTCGCGGCTATCTCTTCCGGTGACGTCTAGTCGATGTTCCGGATAGGGAATGGAGTATTTTGATCCATTTTGATTTGTGCTTCGCACTTGGTTTGACACCTTGTTGTTTGGAGGTTGAGAGAGAGCTTTCGGCCCTTTACAGACAGCTTCAGCTGTGCCCTTTCTGGCAGGTATGTTAATCAATGGGGAAAAAAACGGAACACCTGACTCAACTGTGCCCCTAGTTCATCACTTTGACCATTTTTTTTGTTTTGGTTTCCGACGAAAACAGTTTTGACCAAAATGAGAGTTAGATTAACATACTTTATTCGATTTTTGATTTGAAAATCATGCAAGTCAGGCTATAAGCACTGAAAATTTTCCTTTTTGGGTCCCAGAAATGGTCTTAGTTGTAAAAAGGAAATAGTTTTCGAGAAAATAGTCAACCTCAGTAAAAATTTTCAAAAACTATTTTTGCAAACGGCCAATGCTAAACGAGCATGGAACCTACCCTCGAGATACGCAACCCCGGATCGGAGGCAATGGAAAATTGCCCCTTGCTTGGAAGGACTGCACGGCAACGGAAAGTTGCCCCTGGTTTGAACGGTGACTCGTGGCAACTTATGGCAACGGAAAGTTGCCCCTTGTTTGGATGATGCCGCAGCATGCTCTCATCGGTGACAATTGCAAACGAACTTTCGAACACGGAGAAGACGAAGACGGTCAAAACCAATATATGGACACAGTCGCTTTGAAAGCATTGGGGGCTGGACTTCAAGATGAAGTTGCCTACGTATCCCAAACATGGGAATCAAGCCTTACGTAGTTCCGGTTAAGGTACACTCGGTATTTTAACCTTCACTTTTTAGGCTCTAACTTTTGCTAAGGCGCCCGATGCGGGTTTTCGACCTTGCGAGCTTTGTTTTTCTTTTTCTTTGCTTTTCATTTTTTTTTCTTTTTTTTTGTTTTCATTTTTGTTCTTTTCTTCTTTTTCTTCTTTTTCTTGCTCTAACTTTTGCCTAGATCGCCCTTCCGGGTTTTCGACCCAGCGAGCCTCTCAAAGGGTAAAAGTGTAACAAGTCCATGCCAAATGGTTTTGAGATTGAAGTCCTCTTTACCCAGGGGAGTGGCTATTGTTTTGATTTGCAAAAGGATCCATCTTCGGCTGTTCGAGCACATCGGACATTTTTGCCCCTAGTTGGAGGGGTGTTTCTGTTCTAGCTTCACAAGCTTCTACTGATGAGATTTGATCTTCTTGATCTGACTCCGGTGCCTCCTGTTCGAGGGCCGCTTCAAATATGGCCGCATAGGCCTCTCTTGATGGTTGATCGTTGAATACACTGAACCCAAGGTTAAGGTTTTTGAGAACGGAGGGATTGAATCTTGAGGCTGAGAGCGATCCTAAGCTGCACAATCTCAAGAGCGATTCCACACAAGTCTTTGCAGGATGGCGCAAAACAGTTTTGTTTTTGAAAGTGTTTAAGAAAGCGACAAATCGCTCGCGCTGAAGACAGTGTGGAGCCAATCTGGATCAAGCTAGTCCTTCTCAGTACTCACGCTAACAAGCATGATTTCGATCATTAAGGGCTTAGCACGCCTCTCTTTCTCTCCATTTGATCAAAGTTTTGCAAATCCCGAGGAATTCCTTCCTCTTCATTTTCATCACCACAGTGTTTAAAAAGGTTTGAAAAACTTAGGTCATTATGATGAGTTTAGAGCACAGAAGAGTAGGTGAGATGCTCCGCCATTTCATTCAAATCTTGTGGCACAACAGGCTCAAAGTAGTAATAAGCACAAAAACATGGCAGCCACAGCTGTTTCATTCATATTTCCTGGTTGCAACTGGCTTCACAGCAGAGACAAACTCAAAAAGAAAGCAAAAGGAGTAATTACAAAACAAAACGGTGTTCGAGGCAACAACCCTGGAATCACCTGACATTCTATACAAGGGGATTGACTTGCTACAACAAGATAGACCCCTGAGCAAAAAGACTGACTCAAGACAATGAGACAGACTCAAAAACAAAACCAAAGAACTGACTCAACACCCAAGTCAGAAACTACAAAAACCAACATTCGCAAATGCTCAAAATAATGCGTGCCAAACGCCACATCTGGAGTATACTGAACGCTGCGTGCAGGTGGTCCATCCCCCGATCACATACTCGTACTATCCTCCACTTTCACTGATCCAGTGACGATAGACTTTGCCTAGCGGGTGCGGCGATGACCTTGTTGTCAATCAAATTTTGTATCTCGTGGCGAAGGCGAACGCAACTGTTAGTGTCATGACCGATTTGTTGATGGAAAGCACAGTACTTAGCCGGGTCATGCTTTGGAGGGAGAGGATCGGGTAGAGGCTGTTGTTCTAACAGTTTCAAATGTCCTTTCCTGAGTAGGCCCCCTAGAGCTTTTGACAAGGCATATAAAGTGGGGTAAAAACCCTCTTGACTCGAGGTGGATATTTGGTTTTTTGTGAACTACTTCCGGATGCACCGGTGAATGGGATGGCTATTTTTTGTGTGGTGGTGGTGACCATGCCCACGTCTGAAGTTCTAGTAGCTGCGTCACCACTGGTGGTTGCATTCGCATTGTGGGAAAACGCCCTTTTGGGCTGCTCATTCTCCTGGTCAATAAGGCCCTGCTTCATAGCGTCCTTGATCTGTACCCCATCTCGTGTAGGTCCGCAAAGGTAGGAAAGGGTAAGACTATCATTTTTTGCATCAGCCTGGGTTGGAGGTTGCGCACAACCATCCTTATCTGGTCTTTGTCGGAAAGCCTTGTAGCCATCATCGAGGCCTTTGCCCTCCATCTCGCCACAAACTCTGAAAAAACCTCCTTTGGCTCTTGGCGGGTGACTTCAAGATCACGAGTTGTGACCTCGATCTGCGTGTTGTAGGAGTATTGAGCGATGAAAGCCTCACCATCTCTTCCCAGTTCTGTTTCACAGAGTTCTCCAATTTCGCATACCAGATTGCGGCTATCCCAGACATGGTTTGGCCGAATAGTGACAGCTTCTGGGCTGTGGTCAAGCCCATTGGCCTCAGGATATCAGAAAACAGGTGAAGGTGCACCATTGGGTCTTCAGAGCCATTGAAGCGATCGATATATGGCATTTTGAACCGATCCGGTAATGTCACTGCTGAGTCGGTATAACCATCCTCTATATCCGGAATGGCGTTAACACCTTGAGCTCTTTTGAATAGCTTTTCAAGCTCGCTGACCTTCAGGGCGGTCGAATCAACCTCAAATTCAAACGGCGTGTCCACTGGATTAGCCGGTGCTTTGGACAGCTGAGGTGGGATTGGCAGTGGGACTGGCCCTGTTGGAATATCCGTGTTTTCCTGGACGTGAGCTGCCTCTCTGGGTATTGGAACCATAGGTGGGGGTGGAGCTGGGTGCGAAGCAAATGCTCCGGCTTGCTGTGGTGGTTGTTGTTGCTGAAGTCTAGCAATCACCTCTACTTGTTGGGCCATAACCTTGGCCTGGTGTGCGGTAAACTCTGCCTGATGGGCAGCATCTTGTTGCATGGCCTGCATGGTCTCTTGGAGTTGACGTATCCTGTCCTTTATATTAACTGAAAACTGTGGATCTGAACAGAGGTGATGTGACTGGTGACTGACGGATCAGATGAACCGGTGAGCCTTGACTAGCCTTTCTCTACCTTGCCTCAGCAGAGGAGAACACTGGTTGCTCTAAACCGAGTCTCTGAACTGAAAGAGAAAACAGGTAGCATCTCAGCCCAATCAATACAGACATGGACATAGCTGAAGAACTGTATTCGACCACTGATCACTGTTCCCCAAATTACTGCCCCAAAACTGAATCTGATATCCGTGGATATAACTGATTCTCAAAATACTGATACTAATGCCCGCAGGCCTGATGCCCAGATTTGCAAACTGATATGCGCGTTCCTGTAGAGATATACTCTAAAAGCACATAGCAAGTAAAAGAGAGCCAAAAGACCCCTACGTTGGGGTAGGGTTTCCCTGTCTTATTTTGTCAGGAACTAGGGTTTCACTACGCACGCAGCGGTTTCAAA